>JAOTRA010000016.1:4611440-4621589 GCA_026260255.1 Pseudolaguvia tuberculata
CACATTCACTCCTATGGACAATTTACAATCACCCATCCACCTCATCTACATGTTTTTGGACTGTGGGAGGAAACCTATGCAAGCGCGGGGAGAACATGACCACCTTGTTGTGAGGCGACTGTGCTATCCACTACGCCACCGCGCCGCCCAAGTATTTAAGTTAATTTTTATTATAAAACCCTCTTATTGATTTCTTTTTATACACTATTCTGTGGAATATATTCATTCATTCATTCATTCATCTTACCCGCTTATTCCTTAATTCGGGGTTCCATCGCAGAGGCCCCCCCCCACCACACACACACACACTGACTATGGGAGGAAACCGGAAAACCCACACAAGTGCGAGGAGATAAATGTGGTGCAATGCAGTAAGTCAAAAACAGGACGGTGCTTTTTTTTTTTTTTTTTTTTTCCGCCATTTTATTAGCAAAAATGTTGCTGATTTTCTAACTCGAACCCGAGCGAGATCATGCTCTCCTTAAAGTGTTTAACAAAGATTTGAAAGCTTTTATTTCTTCTTGCTTCCATTTAATATTCACCGAATTGGTCTGTGGGTGGTTTACCTCATACCTCATTTCCTCCTGCTTGCAGCAATACGGTCCCGGGTTCAATTCCCAGGAAAGGGGTCTATCTTTGCAGCATTTGCAGGTTCTTTCTGCAATTTTTTTTGGGTACTCCGGTTTCCTCCCACAGTCCAAAACCATATACATAACGTTTGACTGGTGATTCTAAATTGCTTGTAAGAGTGAGTGTATGTGGTTGTCTGTCTATATGTGGCCTTGCAATGGACTGGCGACCTGTCCAGTGTGTACACCCAGGACAGTTCTACACAGCACATCCTTTTTTTTTTTTGAGGATGGCGCGGCGGGGTGGCGTAGTGGTTAGCACATTTGCAGAAAGTCCCGGATTCGATTCCCGGGTGGGGATCTTTCTGTGCAGAGTTTGCATGTTCTCCCTGTGCTTGCGTGGCTTTCCTCCGGGTACTCTAGTTTCCTCCCACCGTCCAAAAACATGTAGATGAGGTGGATTGGTGATTGTAAATTGTCCATAGGAGTGAATGTGTGTGTGTGAGTGGTTGTTTGTCTATGTGTTGCCCTGAGATGGACTAGCCAGGGTGTACCTCTGCCTTTCACCTCGTGTGTGCTGGGACAGGCTCCAGCAGACCCCCATGACCCTGAATTCGATAATCAGTGGGTAAGAAGATGAATGAATGAATGAATGCATGTATCGTGACATGGTATGTCCTGTATTGAGAGGTCCTAGCCAAAACATGGATCCAGCTAGTAATCGCTAATCAGCTAGTTATTTAATGTGGTCGCTTAATGAAGGTCAACACACACACACACACACACACACACACACTAATTCAGATATGTAATAAAATTTCTTAATGTAATTAATAAAAAATTACTAGCTGTAAAGTATTCAAATTGATACATTAAATCCTCTTCTAACCCGCTTTTTGGACAGGTAGCATGTCCATCACAGGGGACACACACACACACACACACACTAAGCACCAAGAAAGAGAACATGCAAACTCCGCACAGAAAAAAATCGAACGCGGCACCTTCTTGTTGTGAGGCGAAATTGCTAACCACTACGCCACTGCGCCGCCCATTTCAGACATCATTTAATTTGTATTGAATTTATTTCATTATAATTTTATTCCTTTCTGCCAGACTCTTAGGATTTTACAAGCCTAGTCTACAGGAATTACAGAATAGAATTACACATACAAATCGTACTTACCCGCATACTTACCCGCCCATTCCTGAATCCGGGATCACTGCGCCTATCCCAGCACACATAGGGCGAGAGGCGGGGGTACACCCTGGACGGGTCGCCAGTCCATTACAGAATCGTGTAACAGATGCAAATTAATAATTGTTTGCAAAAAATACTATTTTAATTTGTTTTAGATTTCTGAAATTTGTTAATTGTCATGAACATCATCTGCTTCTGGTTGGCAACAAACATATGTTATAATTTGTCTAATTTTAGAAAAACCAGGATCCAGTTTGCTGAAGATGAAGTAAATAAAATTGCATTCTGCTTTCACTTACCGAATGCCTGTTTCCATTCTCTGTCCTTAGATTTGGACCCTATGGAATTCCAATAACCGTGTTTCCCAAGAGAGAGTATAAGGACAAACCTGAATCTATGCAGCTTAAGACAGAGACATTCCAGTCAGAGACTGAGAAGGGAGTCACTCCAGAAACTCCTGATGTTGTTTTAGAGGAAACTGCACAGGAGTCTTCAGTGGCTCAGCCCGATCATAAACCTGAGCCTGAACCATGGACTGTAAAGCCACCCCCTTTGTTTCAGCAAGGCGCTCCTTATCCACCTCCACTGTTCATCAGGGACACCTACAACCAGTCGTTACCTCAGCCTCCACCTCGCAAAATCAAACGGCCAAAGCGCAGGCTATACAGAGAGGAGCCCACCTCCATTATGAATGCCATCAAGCTTCGACCGAGGCAAGTTCTCTGTGATAAATGCAAAGGGGCTGTGGTACAAGGGGAGAAGCGTGAAACACGCCGAGGACCTATATCAGACTGCCGGAGTGATGACTCAAAGCGCCGGCGCAATGAAAGCACAGCTCCGGCTGCTGGGAAGCGACCTCGCAATGAAGCACGTACGGAGGACAGGAGTCGGTCTGCAGATGTGCCCAAGCGGCAAGCTGCAGCCATACGGGTCACTTCTTCAACCACATCCACTCTGGTTCAGGGCCAGGCAAAAGGAACAGCTGCAGGGGGCCGAGTTATTAAAGGAGTGCCTGCCTCAGCCAATTCCAGGGTTCAGCTTGGTGCCAAGAAAGTACTGCAAAGCAAAAATGTTGACCACTCGAAGGCACGTGAAGTGCTGAAGATGGCCAAGGCACAGAAGAGGCAGAGAGAATCAGTCAGTGGCAACGGTAACTCCAAGGCCATGACGAGGGCTGCAACTCTTCAGGAGACCCATCAGAAGGTTCACTTCACTCGACGACTGCAGCAGATCAGTGGAGGAGGGCCGGGCATGTCCAACCCACTGCCACCCAGGATGCGCATCAAGCCTCAAAGGTACCGTAATGAAGAAAATGATTCTTCCTCATGTAAGCCACCTTGCTTGGAAAAAGTGCCAGGGGGAGGGCGTTTAATGCTGCCTAAGCTAGCTGCTCTTCGCTGCACCTCCACACGTTCCGCAGGCCAGGCCAGTGCTGCTGCGGAGTCTCAGGGGGCAGACAGAGAACTGGACTCCCAGTTGAGGCAGGAGCAAGCTAAAACCCAACCACTCCCTCAGACACCTTTGGACCACAGCGAACCACAGCATGAGCCAGAGGAACAGGGGCAGGAGATGGGTGGGAGCAAGGCTGGCAACCTGGTGGTATACATGACCCTGAAACCCAGGCAGCCCGACTCCTCTAGTACCTCCATGTGCAGTGTCGATAGTGCAGATGACTTAAAGTCATCAAACTCTGAGTGTAGCTCGACCGAGACCATTGACTTCCCTCCTCCTGGCGATTTTCGATCTGCCTCTGTCCCTGGCACATCTTCTGCTTTGGTCTCTGCCTCTTCCTCTGCTCCCAAGGATTCAAAAAAGCGCAGTAAATCTCTCAAATCTGCAGTTTTTTCCAAAAATGTCTCAAAGTGTGTTGCTCTGGATGGCAGGACCATTTGCGTAGGGGACATTGTGTGGGCTAAAATCCTTGGCTTTCCTTGGTGGCCTGCCCGCATCTTAGCTATCACAGTGAGCCGCAAAGATAATGGGCTTTTAGTGAGGCAGGAGGCTCGTGTCTCCTGGTTTGGGTCGCCTACCACTTCCTTCCTGGCAATTACTCAGCTTTCCCCTTTTCTAGAAAACTTCCAATCTCGCTTTGACAAGAAGAGAAAGGGCCTGTACCGTAAAGCCATCACAGAGGCCGCCAAGGCAGCCAAACAGCTCACCCCTGAGGTTCGCGCCTTGCTAACTCAGTTTGAGACGTGAGTCTGTGTGCCTTTCGAAAGGTGGGCAAAGCAGGCACCGCTTTTGGCCTATATCCCTTTCAGCAAAGAAAAAATACAAACTTTTTTTTACCCCTTTGCGTACCCGGCCACCTTTCAGAGAAAAATTACAGGCCAATCACACAGGACTCATTTTTATGAGGGGAGGGGGAGCTGAAATGACGGGGTGTGTGGAGCTGAATGTTGTTGGAAGTTGACTGAAATTCTAAATTATGATAATGATAGGAAATAGTTGTCATGATTCGAGACATATTCTTGTGTATTATTTAACTTTCTTTTGAGCCCATTTGCCATATCGAATCTACCATTTGATATCCGTATGTCCGTATAAAAACTGTATCACATTCTTAGGCTTTGTTTCTTCACACATCAGACTTTCGTTTGCTTAGTATTTGCTTAAACTTACGTAGCATAATTATGTTAAAATCAGTCATTGGAAGACATTTGCATTATTTTCTGTCTTTACTAAGGTTATTGTTTCAAATCTTTTTAAATAGTATTTATTAAATGAGACTGGTATGGGACATGGAATGGAAATTTCAGGGAGACGTGAAAAATTAGTTCAGATCCAGATTCCAGGCATAAGTTATCGGTATGTCGAAAGGAGTCTTCGTAGGCATTGTTGGAAACAGTTTAGGGTTGATTTAAGGAGTACTAGTAAACCACTCCCCTGGAACTCTCACACACAGCATAAAACTGAACTGAAGGTCTGTGCGTAAAAAAAAACGCCCCCTAAATGTGAAAAAAGGACCTGCTCTCTTACTCAGGTATCTGAAGAGTCTTGCACGGTGCTGCTCCTCCTTTATAATCAGACGTAATCAGATGCTGGATCCATAGTCTGAGGGAAAAGAAGGGAAGGATAACGTTGGTGTGGTTCGAAGGCAGTTTAACTGAGGTTCTGTCAAAAGGGGTGTACATATCCAAAGCCGCCTCAAGTGCCAGAGAGCGGATCAATCAGATGCAGACGTGCCAGCCAAACCCGAGCCGCCCTTTATTCCCAACCGCACATCTGCAACTGCTCGCTTCACTTCTCCTTCATCTTTTCACCCACCTTACCCCCCCCCTTTCCAATTTTCTACCTTTTCCCACTCTTGTTCTTGTCTATATCTGGTTTCGGCAATCATTCATTCTTTTTTTTTCTCGCATTGGTTCATCACTGTGCTGCTTCATCCCTTTTTTTTTTTTTAATGATCTAAGCATTAAAATTCACAGGTTGTGTTCTACCCATAAGAGAAGACTGTTATGAAACCGTCTTGCCGAAAACTAGACCAAGATCAAGTACAAGACGGCGGTTTCCGATAAGTATCTAGGATACGTTAAAAAACTTACGTTATACTTTACCGCTTCTTTATGAAATAGTGTTGGCTTACGCTCTTTTTAAAGGAAACGTTTTTAATAGTGTTTGTCTGTTTGTTGTGCCTAAACTTTATTCACCCCCCCCCCTCTCCTCCATGTCATTTCATTTGTTTTGGGTCACAGGACTGGACATGTGGGATACATCATTTTGAGAAAGATTTATATACTCGAGAACAAACCGATAAAAGCCAAGTGAGAGGAACCGTTTAACATTGGTGTCATTTCTTTGTATTTCTGTTTGTCCTTTACTTGCATTCGAATTCTAATCTGTAATCCATCCCACCACAAACCCCCATCGCACCCGACCCAACCCGAGATAGAATTTACTGTGAGAGAGAGAGAGTACGTAAATCACAGGCAGAGATCACAAGCTTTAGACGAAACCCACTTTGCTTGGTAGGCCACACTGACCGACACGTTGATTTCTCAAAAACAGAGCAAAAAATGAGTATTTATTTATTTTTATTTTTTTTTGGTGGTGGTTGGCTTTTTCATTGCGATGGTTTTTTTTTTTTTTTTTCTTTTTGATATTTTTATTTACTTCTGGTTGCAGGTCAGAGAATGCTGTAAAACAATTAAAACAAATTGACAGTGGAAGATATTGTGTCTTGTTTTCTGATGTTTTAAGATTATATTAAATAAAATGTGAACTTGACGAATTTTTATCTAGTTGTCATTTTTTTTTCTATCTTCCCTAATGCATTTCATCTTAAAAAAAAAAAAAAAAAAAAGAACGGAGATTAAATGGCCCTCGGTAACACAACCATTACAAATAAATCTGGTTTTATTGTTCAACCTCAGAGGCGTAATTCCAAAATAAGAGTCCAAAAATATATATAAATACATTGGCACAAACTTCGGATAATTTTCTCACCTGCAAACAGATGAGTAAGGGTTAATATGGAATAAATTAGCATGCCAAGCGACTTGTTAATTTTTGATGTTGTTTTTTGGTTGTTCAGGACAGTGTCATGGAAACGTGTGGTCATAGTTCAGGCTTTTCCAGAGCTCAAAGTTCTGTCTCAAAAGTCTGTTCTCCTTGAAATGAGTTTCTTTTCTTTCCTTTCGTTAGTCTCGTGTCCATTTTGCTACGACATTTGATCGACTTTGAAATGATCTCATTTTGCATTAGCCGAGTGAGACGTTCTCAATAAAATCGTAACTAATTACGCATCACGATTACGTTCACCGATGTTAACTTGTAGCATCGCTGTGATCCAGGCTTGGGTAGAAAATAATTTCCCGTAATCCGGGACATCTCTCGCAAAACTCTTGTCTTGTTTTTTATTATTTGACATAATCTGGAAATTCAAGACTAGCTATAATCTGTGTTGATACGAAATCACAATGTTACATGCTGCTTAAGTCTTGCGTACCCTCCTCCTCCTCCTCCTTCTTCTTTAGAGGTCATCACAGGGGATCGCTTTTCTCCACTCTACCCTGTCCTCTACATCTGCCTCTTTCACCCCAACTACCTGTATATCTTCCTTCACCACATCCATAAACCTCCTCCTTGGTCTTCCTCTTTTCCTCCTGCCCGCCACCTCCATCCTCAGCCATTCTCCTACTAATATACTGCATGTCCCTCCTCTGCGCATGTCCAAACCATCTCAACCTAGTGTCCCTCATCTCTTCCTGTCTTTCTTCCAGCTCCGCCTCCTGTCTTTCTTCCAGTTCCTCCTCCTGTCTTTCTTCCAGCTCCTCCTGTCTTTCCTATAGTTCCTCCTCCTGTCTTTCCTCCAGCTCCTTTCTTTCCTCCAGCTTTTCCGGTCTTTCTTCCAGCTCCTCCTCCTGTCTTTCCTCCAGCTCCTTTCTTTCCTCCAGCTTTTCCTGTCTTTCTTCCAGCTCCTCCTCCTGTCTTTCCTCCAGCTCCTCCTTCTGTCTTTGTCACAACGCTACTGTCTCTAAACAGTCCAACATTGCAGGTCTCACTACAGTCCTAATAAACCCTGCGTCAGATTGATCAGATTTCTGTCTCTTATTTGTTGTATAGCATATATATCTATATTTTATCTCTCTGTATACTGATCTGTCTATCTGTATTCATCTGTCTGTTTATTTATCAGTCTATTCTTCTATCTGTCTGTCCATCTCGGTTTTCCACCATGTTCTTTTTTGTTTGTGTCACCGATAACTATAGTAGCAGTGACACGCTGAATGTTTTATTCAAATATTAACATAAACCAGGAATTAAATCAGTATCGTTGGTAGAGGTTAGAATATTGTGTAAGAAATATTGTGATAGTAAGCTGTATCAAATTTTTATTTTTTAAAATTTTTTTTGGACAGTTTTATTGAAAATTAAGCAAATCGCTGGCAATTATTATTGTTATTTTGGAGAAGTTGAACATTCTCCAATCTGAATGTTTGTCTAAATCCAGACTGACCTTAATAGAAGTCTGCAGTACCTGTTCTCCATTAACCCTCGTGCTTAAATGGGTCCTTAAAGTCAGACCTGTTCATTCTTTTTTTTTTCTCTCTCTCTTTCAGTGCTGCAACACTAAAGGGATGCTGATTGAACCGTTATCCGGGACACTGCCATCGGTCTGGAGCCAGAAGGACGAGTGGAGCTGTCCTTACAAAGGAAGAGAGACAGAGAGAAAGAAAGAGAGGAGAACCAGGTGTAATGGAGAAATTATTTTTTATTTAATAAATAGTTATATATTTATTATAATAAATTTAAGACTGTCCACCTCCTTAGTCAATCATGCTTGATTGTTTCGGTTAGACCCCCCCCTCCTCCCTGTGCACATTGACAGTCAGCATGTTTGTTTAAGGACGTTTACAATATGGACGACAGATTTGTTTTTACTGTTATAAATTATATGTGATTATTAACCGTCGGGGGTTTCTTTTTTTTGTTTTGTTTTTTTTAAGTGTTTCGAGAATAAGAATGAATTTTCTTCATGCTTTTGCTTTGAAGAGAGACCATCTAAGAAACAGAATGAAGTCTTGGGGGGGGGGTTTCTCTTTGGAGTGTTTCTTGTTAAGGGCGAAAGGTCAAATTTACTTTGGCAGAAGTCATGTTTTTTTTTTACTTAGGATTTTTAAATGTACACCATCTTAGCGTTAGCATCACAAAGATCTGTTTTTAATGGAAGAGAGAGTATCAGCATCAATGATCTTTCTCTCTCCCGCGTTAAAAATGAATACCCAAGCATCCACCCATCCATGCCCCTCCTCCACGCCCGCCACTCCTCCTTCCCCCTCCCAAACTGTTTATAAAAAAAAAAAAAAAAACGGATAAGTATAAAATCGAGCGAAACCAAAAAAAAAATTTAATATTGTAGGTTATAAGGATCCCCAGACCGCTGACAGCCCATAATAAATGTTTTATTGTTTTATCATAAATCCACATGGGTTTGTTTTCTAATGACACGGTCGACTCCTACATGAAGAAGAAAGAGTAAAAGAGAGACTGCTTTGTTTTTCTCTCTCTTACACACACACACACACACACACACACACACACACACTTCCGTGGTACAATTGGAAAACACGTGTAAATGGAGGCTGTGGGATGGTAAAGAGATTTTATGACTTTATGTATCTCTTGATGAAATGGTCTAAAATAAAACCTGTTTTTTTCCCTTTTTACCAACATCTGTGTGCTGGTTTTGTTTTTAATGATTATAGCATTGACACTGTTGGGTGGAGCGCTGATTAGTTAGAATAGTTAGAATAGACGCTTCACAATGAGAAGGTCCCAGCTTCGAACCGAAGTCCAGATCAATGGAAGGGTTGTGTTAGAAAGGGCATCCAAAATAAAACTGCACCAAGTGTAATGTGATCTGCTGTGGCGACCCCTAACGGGAGCAGTCGAAGGGAAACCAATAGCGTTGACACCTTTCTGATGAACAAACGGCTGCTCCCGTTAGGGGTCGCCACAGCGGATCACATTCGAGTGCAACCCCCCTCCATTAATCCGGGTTTGGGTCTGGCACTAAGGCTGCACTGGCTTGTACAACATTAATGGCTGAGATTTTATGGGCAATTTTAGACCAGCAGACCCCCATGACCACAACTTAAGGAATAAGCTAGATGAATATTCTCCCTGTGCTTGCGTGGGTTTCCTCCGGGTACTCAGGTTTCCTCTTACTGTCCATAAACATAATGGACATTAGGCTGATTGTTAGTGATTCTAAATTGCCCACACAATTTAGACTCACCAATTGACATAATCCCACATGACCGTGGGAGGAAACCGGAGTACTCTGAGGAAACCCATGCAAACTCCGCACAGAAAGATCCATGGCTCGCTAATCGAACCCGGGACCTTCTTGTTGTGAGGCGACCGTGCTAACCACTACGCCGCCCACATACAGTATTATTATTCATTCATTCATCTTCTTACCTGCTTATTCCCGACTTCAGGGTCACGGGGGTCCGCTGCGCATATCCCAGCACACATGAGGCGAGAGGCGGGGGTACACCCTCAATGGGTCGCAAGTCCATCTCAGGGCAACACATAGACAAACAACCATTCACACACACATTCAGTCCTATGGACAATTTACAATCAACAATCCACCTAATCTGCATGTTTTTGGAGGAAACCGGAGAACCCGGAGGAAACCCACGTGTACGCGGGGAGAACATTCAAACTCCGCACAGAAAGATTCCCAGCCCGGGATTCGAATCCAGGACCTTGTTGTGAGGCGACCGTGCTAACCACTACGCCACCACGCCGCCTGTATATTATTCAAATATTAATAATATAGGGGCGGCGGGGTGGTGTAGTGGTTAGCACGCTCGCCTCACAACAAGAAGGTCCCGGGTTCGATTCCCGGGTCTGGGGTCTTTCTGT
>JAOTRA010000016.1:4635145-4653170 GCA_026260255.1 Pseudolaguvia tuberculata
ACTCTAGGGAGTTTTTCCTTGCCACTGTCGCCTCGGCTTGTTCATCAGGGACAAACTCATCATTCATTCTGTAAAGCCGCTTTGAGGCAATAACTATTGTAAAAAGCGCTATACAAATAAAATTGAATTGGATTGAATTGTTTCCTGTTAGCGCCGACTGTCGTGGTGTTTCCTGTTAGCGCCGACTGTCGTGGTGTTTCCAGTTAGCGCTGACTGTCGTGGTGTTTCCTGTTCTGTCTTTAGGGAACCTTTCACAGTCAGTTTTTGGATTACGGCTCCAGGTTAGTCGGCGGGGCGGTGTGTCACCTGGAAAAGGCGGGAAAACTCACCTGTGACTTCCTGTGTTCAACTCTGTAAAGGAGGTAATCATCAGTGTGGGTGTTTGAATACTCAATTAACATTTACATTTCCCCTGACTGCACTGCTTTCGTAGGTTCTGGAGCAAGAACGTCAGGAGGCACTCAAGACTACCGCAGGTGGTCCTGTTCTTACAGGTCTGAGCATTCCTAATTCCATTCTGGATGGACTCCCTCTGAACCACTGTAGGTGTGGATAATGAGAGAGAGAGAGCACAACTCCTAGCAGCAGGTCTCTTTACCCATACTCCAATCTAGAGCTAGGGAGAAAACTCTATACCCTAAAATAGAACCTGTTCGATTCGTGGAGCACAAACAAACAGAAGGACTCATGAAGGTAAACATGGTAGCTGTAGCTGCCTTCCATACCCCTCTCGGTGGTAATTCAGTGGGCAAAAACTCACTAGTCTCTCCGTTTCCTTGGTATGGCCTACAGAGTAACTGGGTTCGATTCAAGGCACCGAGCGCTGGTCCCATTGTGTAATACATAAACTGGAAACATTTTGGTGGCACATTGGTGGTATACCACCATTTCACCTGGTGGTAGCTTAGTGCTTAAGCGCAATTCCAATGTCCACCCAGTTAATACTACAACCTTACATTTAACAATGAGTGTATTTGCATAGAAGTAATACCTTATTGGTTAAGATGTTGGAAACCTATTCAGGAGGTTCTGAGTTTGTATCCCAGGCTGGCCAAGATGTCACTGCTGGGCCCTTGAACCAAAACCATTAAATGACATCACAGTGTCAAGAGTTTTTTTTCTGCCTAATTAAAAAAATTATAGTCATTAAACATTTAAGAGGGATTGGGCGTACACAAGAGTAAACACAGGAAGAACAAACATGCAAAGTCCACACAGGGAATTGAACCCGAGCCTTCTTACTGTGATGTAAATGCTAACAAACCATGCTGCCCCCATTAAACATTTTCTGTGAAAAAAAACAAAACAGGGCAGCATGGCATAGTGGTTAGCAAGGTCGCCTCCGAACAAGTAGGTCCCGGGTTTGATTCCTGGGCCAGGGATCTTTCTGTGCAGAGTTTGCTTGTTCTCCCCGGAGGTTTCCTCAGAGTACTCCGTTTTCCTCCAACCGTCCAAAAACATGAAGATTAGGTTGACTGGTGAGTGAAAATTGTCCATAGGAGTGAATGTGTGTGTGTGTGTGTGTGTGTGGTTCTTCGTCTGTGCGTGGCCCTGCAACGGACTGGCAAACTGTCCAGGGTGTATCCCTGCCTATGTGCACTGGGATAGGCTCCAGCGGACCCCTTTGATCCCGAGTTATGGAATAATCGGCTAAGATGAATGAATGAAAAATAGAAAACAAAAGCAAAACGGATTTGAAACACACTCGACACTCTTCCGTTTAGTTTTTTCCCTGTAAAATAACTTCAAATAAACTTTATTTATGCATAAACCGAATGGTAACCTTCAATCTTGTTACACATACAACGGAAAAAGACAGAAATAAAATACCTTCCCCCTCTTCAGGGTTCCGTCTTCAGTCCATCGGATTCTGTACAATGGCACGTGTTCAGCATTTCAGTGCACCTTCAGAATACAGCCAATACAGTGCAGAACTCCACCTACACACACACGCTATTCAGTACCAACAGGAATGCATTGTACAGGTTAAAAAAGAAACAAAAGAAAAGAAAAACAGAGAGAGGAAAATAAAAAGATACACAAATCATTTCCTTCCAGTCTTTTTGATAAAAGAAAAAAAGGCATCTTAAGGCTTATGCTGAATTATATGGACTCAGGAAGTTTAAAAAAAAAAAAAAAAAAAAAAAAAAAGGCCCAAAAAGTACAGCTCTCATGTTGACCTTTTTTTTTTTTTTTTTTTTTTCCTTTATTCAAACAGAACAAAACACCTGTTTAGAACTATTATCCACAAAAGACTATTCCTACTAACAAAACTGTGGAAAGAAAAAAGAAAAAGACTGCAATAATAATAATAATAATAATAATAATAATAAGCTCAAGACGTACAGTATTGTTCCCCTGGAATTCTGCCTTTTTTTTTTATTATTCTTTTATTTAGAGAACATATAAATTTCCTAGCGAGTGTCTAATATTCACATCCTTGGAGAGTTTTGTTGCAACTGAATCTGGAATGTAAAATGATGATATTCGGTTAACATCCATAACCAACTGCATTAACTGTATTATAACTGCTACTTAAGTCAACATGGTCTTTAAGAAATGCATGGATGAGATTCTATACACCTGCACGGCTCGGAAGGTGAGCAGCAGAGTTCCTGAGAGGCCTGCCAGTGTAGCAGGGTGATGAACACATGAATCGAATGCTGGCGATGAAAAGGATGAATGAAAAGGGGATGACGGCTGATGGTTCGGAATCCTTTACACAGGTTTAATTCTCCTCAATGAGTGTAATGTCTAATTCTGTACAATCCCTCTCAAAAACAGTTTGCTGTCCTCCGTCACGGGACGAGTCTGCCTCTTCCCTCTCCTCTTCTTCCTCCTCCTCATCACTTTCACTTAGTGGTCCAATACTGGTCCTTCCTAAACCTTCAGCGGGTGAACATGACCCTCTGAAATCTCCAAAAAAAGGTTCGAGTCCCATGCAGAGGTCACCTCCGCAGGCAAGTCTACTACGGTCCAAACAGCCGAGTGGATCTGTGCTTCGGGTCTGAGAAGGTGAAAAAAGATGTTAAAAAGCTCTGCAACAAATGATCTTTAATTTAATTATAGAGAAGACTAATAAAAGACATACGTGTCATGACTTTATGCAAAGACGATTTAACTCATAGGCCTCAGAGAGATCATTCGGATTTGGCACAGATGGGATATGACCCATATTCTACATTTATGAATTTGGATATTTTCAGATTAGCTTCAGGCTTCTTTCATATGTGACAATATATCGGAAAAGGAATCCTTGACATGCCATTAGTGTCTGCCATCATATTACATATACAATTCAGAAGGACACCAATAATGACCCAGGCTGAAAGAAGACACTTTTATTGTCCACCTAAAGACAATATTGTTTTGTTGACCTTTATATATGATGTGGAAAGCAAAATACTGATTTGTCTTTGTCCACTTCCTTCTCCAATCAGTATGTCTACCTTGGTTGATTATCTTGAAGCAGCACACTGACTGCCTAGTGTCTTAATCATTTCATTTATTTATTCACTTTATTAGTATTATTATTATTATTGATACCGACAACAGCACATGGAACCGTATGTAATGTTGCGCCAAGTTAGATTAGGAAAGACCACTACAACTAGACCCTGACCTATAACCTATAGGTGACCTATAGTTTCTGTGTGAAACATATTGGCTTCAATTAATCTGTATTGATATCAAGATAGGATAGATTTTAGGATTAACCATCAAAGTAAATGTTTATATTAAAGAGAGAATAAAAATCTACCTGCGTCATCTTTGCAAAATCTAGCACAGGCCGTGCACATGGTCTGTCCGGGTCCCTTCGACGCTTCAGTCCAGGCTTGAGCAGAAGAAGATCACATGGCTGAGAGTGACAACGTGGAAGTTGAGGAGGAAGAGCACGGCGCACGGAAGATGGAGTGCTACACGCGGAGGACGGTGAGGCGGGCACGGCTGGAGGATGGGACACAGGCTGTATGGGTACCTGGGGTGGAGGAAGGAAGTGTGCAGCGGCTTCACGAATGAGCACCGGAGAAAGTGAAAAGCGCCGCTGCGGAGGAGGAGGAGGATGAAGAGGAGATGGAGAGGAAGAGCATGAGGAAGCAGAAGGGAAAAAGCAGCAACAGGCTCCGCCTCCGGTTGCCTCACTTGGGTCCCAAGGGAAAGTCCATGGCAGTGGGGAATCTGGAGAAAGGGCCAAGCTAAAGAAAGTGGGGCTCGAGGAAGAATGCAGAGAGGAATTAAGAGAGGAACTGGGGGCACGCAGCGGACACGGCCCCCCCGCGCCCCCTCCACTGTGGCATCGGCGGTTCACTGGTGTCCAGACTTTGGAGGCACTTGGCCGCCAGGTGTACCGGCAGCGTGAAAGGTCCTCCGGCACAGACAGCGAACGACAGTGGCGTTTTGGGGGTGGCGGGGGGGGAGGCGGTGGCCCGGGAAAAGACAGGTCCGTCACAGAGGTGCTCGGGGCAATCGGACAATTCAGGTTGTCCCCCTCCGGCAGGTGGGAAGCAGAAGGTCCCAGAGGCACGGGGCCGGGGGGGAAGCTGGAACTCAGCACGCCCTGCACACCAGATTTTGAGGAAGGGCAGAGTTGCCAATAACTGCTTTCTGGAGAAAAGCAAAAATAAAGCTGCAGATGTTTTACTCGGATCAGTTACAGTGCTAACAGTTACACACACAGCCAACAAAACAAGCAAAGGACGGGTACTACTTAAAACTCACCAGGCATCAATCCATCTGTGGACCAGCAGGTTTCAGCATGGCTGTGACGACTGTACCGAGGCTGTGAGAGAAAAAAATCCAAAAGACATTTTACAATAGTAACCGGATATGTGAGCTTTTATATCTTAATAGAGAAAGAAAAAGACATTCTGACAAAACTTTACCAGTTGTTGTTGGTGGTGGTAGTGCTAAGGCTAATGATAAGTAGCACCATAGCTCATCGTGTGTGTGCGAACCTCCAGTGACTGTAAAGAACAGCAGAGTGTCACATACAGATGAGCTTCTCTTTAGACTCTCTGCAGAGAACTGAAGCCCAACTAGTATTAAACAGCGTCATGACTTCATCATCATCATCATCATCATCATCATCTGGGGGAAAAAGGAAGCAAGACGGTATTTGTTTACACACCAGAACCAACCAGAAATAAACTCTATTGAGAACAGATCGACTTAATGCTTTGCTTTGATGCTTGTATAAAAGTCACCACTAGGGGGAGGGCCTACAATTTGATTTAAAAAACAATTTTAATAAAAAATTAAAAATCACAGGAAAACAACAGCAAAACAATGTCTATTTAAATATTCATTCATTCATTCATTCAGTCAGTCATTCATTCATTCATTCCTCTTCTTACCTGCTTATTCCCAAATTCAAGGTCACAGGGGTCTGCTGGAGCCTATCCCAGCGCACATAAGGCGAGAGATAGAGGTACAGGTCGTCAGTCCATCACAGGGCTGCACAAATAACCATTCACAAACACATTCACTCCTATGGACAATTTAGAATCATCTGCATGTTTTTATACTGTGGGAGGAAACCGGAGTACCCGGAGGAAACCAGAGCAAGTGCGGGAAGAACATGCAAACTCGACACAGAAAGAACCCCAGCCCAGGAATCGAGCCTGGGACCTTCTTGTTGTGAGTCGATCATGCTAACCACTACGCCACTGCCCCTCCCCATGTTAAAAACTAAATGTTACTGTACATCCATTTCAGCCAAGATATTTATTTAGTTTCACTTAGTTTCCTCCAGTGTGTCAAATTAAACATTTCTAAAGAGTCTAAAACAAAGTTGAAGCAAACCTTCAACAGATTCCCCAAACTAATTCTTATTTTCATTCTAAGGTCGTCAGTCCATCGCAGGGCCACACATAGACGAGGCAACTATTCACACACACATTCACTCCTATGGACAATTTAGAATCATCAATCTACCAATTGTACATGTTTTTGGACTGTAGGAGAACATGCAAACTCTGTACAGAAAGATCCCCGACCCGGGAATCGAACCCAGGACCTTCTTGTTGTGAAGAAACCATGCTAACCACTATGCCACCGCACTGCTCAGTATGAATCATTATCTCATGATTGATCTCAGACCTTATCTTGTGGTCTCAATTGCACAGTGTAAGCCCAACATTAGTCACTGTGTAGGACATGCATTTCTGTCTCTCGAGTCAGGCCGCAGCTGAAGACACATCCTGCCGAAGACAGCTCCCGCTGAAAACAGACCCAACTGAAGACACGCCCCACTGAAAAAATGCCCTGATGAAAACAGACCCAGCGAAGACACATCCTGGCTGAAAACCTGCCCCAGAAAAAACATACCCTGTCTAAGACACTGCGAAGCCCCATGCTGGCTAAAGACACGCCCCACTGAAGACACGCCCCAATAAAGACCGAAATAAAGACGGATTTGAGTCGAAAGTAGAGAAGCTAGCATTTCTAAAGCTGAAAATCACTTTACAAGAAGGTTCCGGGTTCGAGTCCCTTGCTGGGTATCTTTCTTGTACGGAGTTTGAATGTTCTTTCTGCGCTTAAGTGGGTTTCCTCCAGGTTCTCCGGTTTGCTCCTACAGTTCAAAAATGTGTACATTAGGTCAATCGGTGGTTCTAAATTACCCATAGGAGTGAATGTGTGTGTGTGTTAGTGTTTGTTCGTTTATGTGTGGCCCTGCGATAGACTGGCAAACCTGTCCAGGGTGTACCTCTGCCTTACGTTGGGATAGGCTACAGCAGTATCAGGGAATAAGCGGGTAAGAAGATGAATGAATGAATGAATGAATATTACAATTACAGTATTAGGCAGACACCCTTATCCAGAACAACTTACAACTGAGCAATTGGAGATTAAGGGCCTTGCTCAGGGGCCCTCAGTGGTGGCGGGAATCGACCCCTGACCGTTTTGGTATTGTTGATACCAAAATATTCATTTCTTTATTATTTAAAATAATTATTATTTTTATAATAAAATGAGCAAAAAGATCTAAAAATAAACCACCCAAATAAACAGACCACCGAATATAATTAACCGCTAATAAACCGGAAGTGACAAAGCTGTGGAAAGAATCCTCTCAAATGGCAGCCTGTCTGGCAGTCATCTTGACAGACGGTCTAAGAAAGAAAAAAAACCCCTGTATATTTATTCATTTATTTCAAATAATATTTTACAAACAATTTAAAAAGTCTTAAAAGCCTTGTTGCGTTTTCCTCACACACGCTTACAGAGCTATTAGCATTGATTTATTTAGCAGGCTAATGTTAGCTAGCGACAACATTGCGGTCAAAGCCATGTCCCAGGTTGTGCTAGCAAAAAAAAAAAGGTGTAAAAATATCCGGACTTTAAGAAAATATTATTTTTAAGATTTTATAAAGAACAATTAAAATTTTCGACCAGGTCGGTGTAATATCGGTCACACATCTATGCACAGAAATAGACCGTGAAAATCAGGATAGTATGAAATATGGCTGACAGAACCTAGAACGTTATCCTGTGTTTAGATTCCTATATACAGATGATTAACAAATATATGAAAATGACATGCTGGGATTTAAAAACTGGATTTTTTTTTAGATGGTATAACGAAGGAGGGTAAAAAAATGGTAAGGTTTATTTGGCTGCCTAGAAAGCAGCAGACGCACAGGCCCGGTCGGTCCTGCCGTTCAGTGGCTCTGCTGGTGATCCGGCAAAGCAAATAATCCAGGAAATACAAATACATATATATCTATACATACACATACACACACACACCATTACCTATCTATTATTTAAATCATCAATTCAATGTAACATGGCTTTAATCATGAAACGTGTATTTTAAAATAAATAATAAATAAGTAAATGTAAAAAAAAAAAAACAATAACAAAAATGTCAACCCATTTCATAGATCTTTTTTCTATTTTTTTCCCACTTACCTGGTCGTTATTCGAGGACAGATCAGCATGTTATAAGAGGGTCGATAGATTTATAAAAGATTTTTTTATTTTTATTGCTTAAACAATTCCGACACAACAGTCTCGCTTAGCTAACCGAAACCCATGGCGTAACATTGGCGAGCTATTGTGAACTGCCGTCCTCTTCTTTATGCAAACAAGCCGCTAGAATAACATTAACGATTTAACGCAAATTCCGGGGAAAAAAAACATCGAAAATGGACACAAAATCGCACCTCAGATTTCGACATTTGCTCGTTTGGTCACTGGTGTTTAAACAGACCGAAAACCGCTGTACAAATTCAATAGCGTGTATCCGCAGAGGCGAGCGCTAACCCTTCCCCGCCCCCGATTCAGTGCGCGGCCACGCAGCGCGGCCACGCATCGCGTACACGCGCTTTCTCTCTGTCTCGCTATCGCACATGTTCATTCATTCATCTTCTTACCCGCTTATTCCTGCTGGGTCTGCTGGTGCCTATCCCAGCACACATTGAGCGAGAGGCGGGGGTACACCTTGGACGGGTCGCCAGTCCATCTCAGGGCAACACATGGACAAACAACCACACCCACACACATTTACTCCTATGGACAATTTAGAATCACCAATCCACCTCATCTACATGTTTTTGGACTATGGAAGGAAACCGGAGTACCAGAGGAAACCCACACAAGCGTGGGGAGAACATGCAAACTCCACACAAAGATCCCCATCCCAGGAATCGAACCCATTACGCCACCATGCCACTCCCATTCAGTTAGTCGCCTTCTTACCTTAATTCATGGTCACAGGGGTCCGCTCGGGCCTATCCAGCACACAGAGGTAAAAGGATTGGACTGGCAGAGAGACAGGGCTAAAAAGGATGTACTGAAAGTTAAAGCGATAAAGGATACAGATGGAAATGTTTTGGCTAGTGAGGAGCGCATGTGGAGAAGGTATAGAAAGTATTTTGGTGGAGAGTGTGTGTGGAGAAGGTTGAGAGAGTATTTTGAGCAGCTGACGAATGAGGAGAATGAGAGAGAAGGTTTGATGATGTGATGGTGAAGCAGGAAGTGGATAGGATTAGTAAGGCAGAAGTGAGAGCAGCTATTAAGAGTATGAAGAGTGGAAAGGCGGTTGGACCAGATGACATTCCAGCAGAAGCGTAGAGATGTTTAGGAGAGTTGGCAGTGGAGACTGTGTTTGGTACTGATTAAGAATAAGGGAGATGGGTTAGTGGTGGTGTTAAAAAGACAGGAGGAGGAACTGGAGGTGGCAGAGTTGAAGATGTTGAGATTTTCATAGGGAGAGACGAGGATTAGAAATGAGTTTGTTAGAGGGACAGTGCATGTAGGATGTTTTGGAGATGAGGTGAGGGCCACTAGGTTGAGAATTTGGACATGTGCAGAGGAGGGATATGCAGTATAGCGGTAGAAGAATGCTGAGGATGGAGGTCCCAGGCAGGAGGAAAAGTGGAAGACCAAGGAGGAGGTTTATGGATGTGAAGACAGATATGCAGGCAGTCATATGTGGACAAGAGCGATCCTGTGGCCAAAAGGAGAAAATACATGTCATGGTTACCTTCAGTAATGACAACATCAAATATTTAACACCTTTTTATTAAGTTTAATTTTCCACTACTATAAAGTTGTACAAAATATGTAAAGGTACCAAAAAAAAAAATCCTGTAAGACATTAACAAATAAATACAGTGGAAACCCTGGGATTGGACAAAACATGCATGTGAAAGGACAGATTCCCCCCCCCCAACAGAAGTGAGTGTCTATAAACAAAAACAAGTGACCAAAAACTACAACAGTGTGAACATAAAGTAGTGAGAACAGTCAAACACAGGCATTAATGATGAACATGGTAATGAGTCTACGCTATAAAGATGCTCTTTAATGCTAAACTACCAACACTGCACTGTGTGCATAAAACCACTTGATACTCCCCACCCACCACCATCCCAAAGAAAAAAAAAAAAAAAAGGGTACACTTATTTCTATGGAAAACTGTTTGTCCAAGTCAAGTTTCAATGGCAAGTCAATAAAATCTCCATGAAGGCTGTTCACTTTGCAAGGCAGTGTCACCGCATGTGTTTTCAGTCTCCAAGAGAAACCTCAACCATCCCAAAACATTCTCCTCAGCAGATAGATGGCTGTTAAAAGTATAGCCCAGTCCAGATGAACCTTGCTGGTTTGTTAATTCAACCTGCACAAAAAAGGAGTGAGCGGGTCATACCAAAAGAATCAAATAAAATTAGGACCTTTTGTGAAGTTTAAGCACTCACTTGAGATACAACAGGTTTCAAGAATTCATCGGTCCAGCTCTCAGCTGGTTGAGCAAGTACAGAAACGTATGAGGTTTCTGACGTGGTCTTTTCTCCTTTTTCATATTCCTCCTGATCAGTGTTCATTTGTTCAAGCAAACCCTGCCTGAGAGCAAACACATGGAAACCATTAATAAAGGTTAAACTGATACACAAACACACAGGGTAGATTAATCATTGCATAGTTGGGGTGCCAGTTAGGACCAATGGTTCCGGTCTTACACATTCATCTAACATCTAGAACCAAAATACAGCTGCCCTCCATTCCATTTTTGACATGAGCTCAATCTGAATTTGTAATGTTTATGCAATCAGCGGGTATGGAATAAGGACTGATTGTTTTCATCAAATATCATAACATGTCATTTACACAATTTTAGCCTGTTAACAAAAAAAAAAAAAAAAAAAAAATATATATATATATTTACATACAGCTGATCAACTGGATCTTTTGCATCATTTCCTTCAGAAGTCATAGGCGGGTCCCACGCATGCAAAGCTCTGCGCCAAAGCCGGACTTGCATGTCCCAAGATCTTCGGCTATATTTATGATGCTTGTTAGGAGTAGATGGGTGAAACCCAGGGATGCGAAAACGTCTAGAAGTTCAATGTACAGAACATTTATCATTTCAAATAAAATATATAGATCAATATTTAGAACATAGATCAATGCTTAGTGACAATCACCTCAAATAGTTAAATAATGAAACTTATTCCCCCTGCCATGGTTGCCAGTCCAGGGACACACGAATAAACAATCACACACTCCCATGGGCAATTTAGGGAAAGGGATTAAATTTTTCACATACATTATACAGAGCACAACATATAGTAAAATGTTTTCTTCACATCACCCAGCTTAGTAAGTCAGAGCGCAGGGTCAGCTAATTGTACAGCGCCCCCTAGAGCAGGAAAGGTTGGGTCTTGCTCAAGGACCCAACAGTGGCAGACTTGAGTCCAGGTCTTCCTTGGAGGTGGTGGGGCTTGAACCCAGGTCTAATTTAGAGTCACCAAATCAACCTAATGTACATGTTATTGGAATGTCAAGGAAACCAGAGAAAACTCACACAGGAACGGAGAGAACACTCAAACGTCACACAGCAAGACCCCTTGCCTGAGAGTTGAAACCTTTTTAATTTAAACAAATAAAAGAAAGACTAAAAGTGCAAAACCTACTTTGGCACCTGCTTCACATAGTTCTGGTAACCACAAGTGTTTTTTCCATACTGGATCTGCTTTTGTCTTCGGTTTAACACGGACTCATTTGTCTCACAAAATGATGGATCTACATTATGGGAACGCCACCGAAGCCTTGATGGAGAGCTAGGTTTAAAAAAATAAAAATAAAAATACTTCTTAGCATAAAACCTTTCAGTTAATCAGTCCAACATGCTGTAGGAAACATGCACCTGACCTCTTGAACTCATCAAGATCTTCAGTCCCAACAGCAACATTAGCTGTAGAAATCTTTAGGATGCAGCGCTCAAGAATAGACGACCTAATTAACCCCACCACCAACAAAGTTAAAATACAAATACAGAAAACTTAATCCTTCACAATAGACATAATTGTAGTGCTGAAGACGAGACCTGCGAGCTTTGCTCATGGTAGAGAAGTTCTGATCATCATTCATAGGGGATTGAGGCATCCTAGAGCTACAAAAATCACAGGAAATGAAAAAAATCTACAGAGACAGTCCAACACCTGTTCCACAGATTACACCACCAAACTGAGCAAAAAAAACAGTAACACAGGTTGATCTTTCAGCTTAAGGCGTAGATCTTTACCTTCTTACCTAACCAGGCTGTCATAAACCAAACTGCAGCCTGGGAGAAGCCAGGGCTCCGGGCTGCCAGGGGGAAGTGGCAATCTGAGCTTCATGTCCTGCGAAAGTTCAGGGTTGGACCATGAGGGGAAAGCAAACCCCCTAGAAAAACAGATCCAAGAAAAACAAATGAACAATTATTGTAAAACCCTTCCAAGGTACATAGTCTGAAGAGTTGAACCTTGATTCCAAAGGGCTTTGAAGGAAAGTTTCAATGTGTGTCATCATGCTGAGTTTGCCACATAGTAGGCCTCATAGTTTGAAAGAGCCTTAAATCAGCACCAGGTGCTACAGGGCGGAGCTCTACAAATAAGCCAGCAAATACCATCAATTACTGGGAGTTCTGTGATTTTTCTGGCGGTTTCTTTTTGTGTGTGACTTTTATCTTGCTCTTTAATAGTCCATATTAATACATGGTACATAAATATCCACCTTTCAGACATCCCGGAAAAAAAACATAGTGCTGTTATTCTTTTTATTCTACTACATTTGAAATTAATATCAAATTGACAGGCGGCGCAGTGGTGGTGTGGTGGATAGCATGGTCGTCTCACAACCAGAAGGTCCCGGGTTTGATTTCTGTGCCAGGAATCTTTCTGTGCAGAGTTTGCATGTTCTTCCCACACTTGTGTGTTTTTTTTTTTTTCGGGTACTCCGGTTTCCTCGTACAGTCCCGAAACATGCAGATTTGGTTGATTGGTGATTCTAAATTGCCCATAGGAGTGAATGTGTGTATGGTTGTTCATCTATGTGTGGCCCTGCAATGGACTGGCGACCTGTCCAGGGAGTACCCATGCATCTCGCCGTATGTGCGCGGGGATTGGCTCCAGAGGACCCGTGACCCTGAATTAGGGAATGAGCGCGTTAGAAAATGAATGAATGAATGAATGAATCATAAATGTCTATTTTACCCCACAGGCCTCAAAAGCTCATCCAAACCTTTGGATGGTTACTGGCTTTAAAATGAAGACATGATTCATAGAAAATGTATGTTCAAGTTTAATTTAATAAGGAAACACTGTCTGTTTTAAAAACATTCATTGGACACAGTTTGTTTAGTAACGATATAAATAGAAAATAAACCAAATATTAATATAAAATTCAATATTAGACAGGGTATCGAGCTAGAGGAGCTTTTATTTTGAATTGTATAGGTGAAAGTAAAGGTTCCGGTTTACGTCACAGGAAAAAGGTCTGCGGTGAAAGATGGCGTCCGGCAGTAATGTAAGAATGTATTTGTAGTTTAATAGTCGATTTCTAAACATTGTTGTTTCGTAATTGAAATGAAGAAAATATATATTTTTATGCTGTAACCTTTTCTAGATGGTTGAAAAAGTTGAAGGTATTAACTTTAGCAAAATAATTTAAAACGTAGTTTCAAACGCAACGCTGCTCACCTAGTCGTATATTGTTAATATAAAATAAACCGATCACGGTGTCTCCCGTTTCCTTGCTACGTTATTAAATAAAATTTTTGTTATATTTTTTTTTATACATTAGACAGATTGTTCGTTCACATTTCTTTTGACAACCACGTTTGGTCTTGGATGTTATTTTCATTGTTTACATGACACAGGTTCACGAACCGATTCCCTTCGAACCGTGTTGCAGTGATTCATTCATTCATTCATTCATTCACCTTCTAACCCTCTTATTCCCTAATTTTGCTCACGGGGGTCAGCTGACATAGATCGGGTCGCCAGACCTTCGCCGGGCCACACATAGACAAACAACCATTCACACACACATGGACAATTTACAATCACCAATCCACCTAATCTGCTTGTTTTTGGACTGTGGGAGGAAACCGGAGCACCCGGAGGAAACCCACGCAAGCGCGGGAACAACATGCAAACTCCGCCTGGGATTCGAACCCTGGACCTGTTTGTTGTGAGGTGACCGTGCTATCCACTATGCAAATGAAACACTGTTAAACCACGTGGTAGCCTAGTAGTTAAGGTGTTGGACTAATACCCGAAAGACCAGGGTTCGAATCCCACCTCCACCAAGCAACTACAGTGGGCCAGTAGAAGAAGTTGTAAAAGATAAAAAATAAAAAAAAGACTAAATGTCAAAACTGTAACTCTTAATATATATAATTAAAAAGCTGTAATATTATAAAATATCTCTTGTACAGCAATATATATGCCATAAACAAATCAGTTAGTTTATTATTAATGTATTTATTGATGAGTGTGTTTTAAGTATGTGATTTCTTTTTATTTTGTAACTGGAGACACTATATTAAGGCTGAGGTGTGATAACTGGTATAAGAGTAAAATGTTTCAAATATATAGATTATTCAATTGGCTTAATGTAAATCAGGCCTTTAGGTTTGAAAGTCTGAACTAATATATTGTTTAACGTCTTTAATAGGCAAAGAGCGATTTTCGGCGCAAGTGGGACAAAGATGAGTACGAACAACTGGCTCAAAAGCGAATCACTGAGGAAAGAGAGAAAAAAGATGGTGAGTACTCTCACTAAAAGCCTGTGTACATATGGATAAAGATTCGGAAATTTAGAACACTAATAAAATGGCCACTGCATTGGTATTTAATTGATTTGCTTTTCTAGGCAAACCCGTCCCCCCTGTCAAACGAGAGCTCCTCCGCCACAGAGACTACAAGGTGGATTTGGAGTCTAAGCTTGGAAAGACCATCGTCATTACCAAGACCACACCACAGGCAGAAATGGGAGGGTAGGTGTCTCTGATGCCCATGATATAGTGTGTGTGTGTGTGTGTGTGTGTGTATGTGTATGTGTGTGTATGTGTGTGTATATGAGCCTATCCCAGTGCACATAGGACAAGAGGCAGGGGTACGCTCTGGACTGGTCACCAGTCCATCACAGGGACACAACGAGATGAACAACCACACACATTCACTCCTATAGGCAATTTAGAATCACCAATCCACCTAATCTGTATGTTTTTGGACTGTGGGAGGAAACCGGAGTACTCTGAGGAAACCCACGCAAGCGTGGGGGAGAACATGCAAACTCGGCACAAAAAGATCCCCTGACCCGGGATTCGAACCCTGGACCTTCTTGTTGTTAAGCAACTGTGCTATTCACTACGCCACCGCGCCGCCCTCTGCTGGACATAATGAGGAGAAAAAAGAACTTAAATGATTTTAGGGAACTGAATTACTGTGGTGATGTATAGTGAAATCAGAAGGGATGAAGTCATCACATGGTTTTCATTCTGTTTGATTGGAATCTAATCACTCAATCTATCTTCTAATTGCTGGTGTTTTTCCTTTTCTCCCTTCAGGTACTACTGTAATGTTTGTGATTGTGTTGTGAAAGATTCCATCAACTTCCTCGATCACATCAATGGCAAGAAACGTGAGTATCTCTTTCTCCCCTCCCCCCTGTTACATATACCATATACATTATGTACCTTTTTATAAACTTCCTATTTTTCCTTCTTTCCTCTTATACAGACCAAAGGAATTTGGGAATGTCAATGCGAGTGGAACGTTCCTCCCTGGACCAGGTTAAAAAACGTTTTGAAGTAAACAAAAAGAAGCTGGAGGAAAAACAGAAGGAGTACGATTTTGAGGAACGAATGAAGGAATTACGAGAAGAGGTGGGTTATGAAATCAAAGAGGTTTTTATTGTCATGTCACCCATATAGGGCAGAGCAGTTTACGGTACTAATGAGACAACGGTTCTCCGGGACCTTGGTGCTACACACAAACAGGAAGTACAGACAATAGGTACAGTGAAGATGTAGGACAAGTGGAAGACGAGGACAATAACGACTAAAGGTTAATAGTGGTGTAGTTAATTGCTGTTAGGTGCAGTTAGTGGGGGGGATTGCACTTCTCCGCACTACCCTGTCCTCTACATCTGTCTCTTTCACCCCAACTACCTGCATATCTTCCCTCACCACATCCATAAACCCTCCACCACTTTTCCTCCTGCCCGCCACCTTTATCCGCAACATTCTCCTACGAATATACTGCATGTCCCTCCTCTGCACATGTCCAAACCATCTCAATCTAGTGTCCCTCACCTTGTCCTACAAAACATCCTACATACACCGTCATTCTAATCAACTCATTTCTAATCCTGTCCATCCTTGTCCCCCCCAATGAAAATCTCAACATCTTCAACTCTGCCACCTCCAGCTCCGCCTCCTGTCTTTTCTTCCAGCTCCTCAACTTGTCTTTCCTCCAGCTCCTCCTCTTGTCTTTCCTCCAGCTCCTCCCCCTGTCTTTCCTCCAGCTCCTCCTCCTGTTTTTCCTCCAGCTCCTCCTGTCTTTCCTCCAGCTCCTCCTCCTGTTTTTTCTCCAGCTCCTCCTCCTGTTTTTTCTCCAGCTCCTCCTCCTGTCTTTCCTCCAACTCCTCCTCCTGTCTTTCCTCCAGCTCCTCCTCCTGTTTTTTCTCCAGCTCCGCCTCCTGTCTTTTCTTCCAGCTCCTCCGCTTGTCTTTCCTCCAGCTCCTCCTCCTGTTTTTCCTCCAGCTCCTCCTCCTGTCTTTCTTCCAGCTCCTCATCCTCCTGTCTTTCCTACAGCTCCTCCTCCTGTCTTTCCTCCAGCTCCTCTTTTTGTCTTTTTCCCAACGCCACTGGCTCTATACCGTCCAACATTGCAGGTCTCACTACAGTCCTATAAACTTTACATTTCACTCTTGCAGAGACTCACCGATCACAAATCACTCCTGCCACTCTTCTCCACCCGCTCCATCCTGCCTGCACTCTTTTCTTCACTTCTCTAACACACTTTCCGTTAAGGATTCTATAAATCAGTAGAGTAAGATAAATGAAATTTCCTTGTTTTTCAAAATAGATTTGTTAAATCAGATTGTCGGGAATAAGCGGGTAAGAAGACGAATGAACGAATGAATGAATGAATGAATGAATGAATGAATGAATGAATGAATGATTGTCATGTTTGTTTTCAGGAGGAAAAAGCAAAAGCCTACAAAAAAGAAAAGCTAAAAGAAAAGAAACGAAAGGCAGAGGAAGACCTCAATTTTGAAGATGATGACGAAATGGCTGCTGTAATGGGATTCTCCGGTTTCGGTTCCTCCAAAAAGGGTCATTAAACATTTCACCATGCTGAGACACTCTGGAGGACATGTCCAATAAATTCGCTGGAATTACAAAACTAACTAATAATTTACTTCTGCAGTCACCAGTACATGATTATAATCTGTCAATTTATAATCTGTTAATTCTATTATTGTTCAATCTTTTTTTTTTTAGATTTAGTTACAGTAAACCAAAGCAAGATGGATTTATTGAATTATTTTAATTCCATGTTAATTACATTTGGTGAAGGGCTTCAGGTGCTGAAGGATTAAAGACATAGAATAAAACAGGAAAGATTTTCATCTTATTTTTGGACTTTTAATGAACATTTGACGTTTGATGTGTTGTTTCATTTTCATTTGAATAAAAACCTTTGTTGTTGTTGTTTTTAAATAAACATTTAAATGTATTCACTTTGTCATTACGTTTTACTAAACTTTTACAAGAAAATGTTAAAAAGGCAATAACAAAAAGTCCATTAAAAAAAGTGCTACAATGATCATTGCAAGAAGGTCCTTGGTTCGATTGCATGTGTGGGTTTCCTCCGGGTACTCCGGTTTCCTCCCACAGCTCAAAAACATGTTGATGAGGTGGGTTGGTGATTCCTATGGAATTGTCCATAGGAGTAAATGTGTGTCCTCTCACCGTATGTACACTGGGATTGGCTCCAGCGGAAAATATAAAAATAAATCGTTTAGATAATGTAATAATGAACACACAACACATTTATCACACTTCAAAAGTTGTTCATGTACCAATTTCCTTGGATCGACTTGTAACACTACTCCTTTGTGACCACTTGGTGGCGCAAAAGTTCGTTCATTCATTCATCTTCTTGCCCGCCTATTCCCGAATCTGGGGTCACGGGGGTCTGCTGCGCCTATCCCAGCACACATAGGGCGAGAGGCAGGGGTACACCCT
>JAOTRA010000016.1:4685966-4702565 GCA_026260255.1 Pseudolaguvia tuberculata
TGAATGTGTGTGTGAATGGTTGTTTGTCTATGTGTTGCCCTGAGATGGACTGGCGACCCGTTTAGGGTGTACCCCCGTCTCTCGCCCTATGTGAGCTGGGATAGACACCAGCAGACCCCTGTGACCCCGGATTCGGGAATAAGCGGGTAAGAAGATGAATGAATGAATAATAATATAATATTTTAAGTGTTTCCTTGTTTTATTTTATTTTATAAATTATGACTACGACCCACTATTGACTATATGATATTAACCTGAACACCACATGAGGGTTAAAATATGTCATAATCAGGTCATTGACATATTATGACATTCATTCATTCATTCATTTATTCATCTTCTCACCATGCCGCCTATATCAAGACATTTGCCATACAATTCCTAAAACGTAATTTTAAGAAGTCATCATTAATAATTCAATATAAAAAATGATGGTAAAATTCCTTACAATTCCTTATAATGATTATTTTCCTCCAAAGGCGAGAAAACCCTTCTGATGCCGTAGTTTTGCATCCCAAAAATTCTGGAAAAAGTCTTGATTCACTCCCAAACAAAAGGTATCGCACGTTTCACCATTCCACAAATTTCTTTATCATCATCCCTCTGTGTTTTGATTGCATAAATATTTCTTCTTTAGTATTATAGGCACCAGTTCTCTTCGCCGGGCTGCACAGCTAAAGAAACGGTTTCCACATCTGGAGTTTAAGGACATTGTATCTTTCTAATGCATTATTTTCATGAAGCTGAATACTCAACGAACCGGAATGTTCCTTAGTGAAATGTCTTAGCGAGGTAATCTCAATACTCGCCTGAAGAAACTGGATGAGGGTAGTGATTTTGCTGCGATTATTCTCGCTGCAGCTGGACTGAAGAGGATGGGCTGGGTAAAAAGAATCAACCAGGTATCTTTGGGTGTCTCTCTTTTTAGAGTGTCTTTTTTATTTTTACTTCTATTTACAGTTAGTAAATATTAGTTTTGATCACTTGCATGGTTATACTAAATCGGTTGACTTTTCCTTCTGTGAGACAAATTAAAAAGAACAAAAAAAAAAAGTTTATCATCTTAAACATTTAGATGGATAGATGCATGAATAGGAGGAGGCACGGTGGCTTAGTGGATAGCACGGTCCTGGGTCTCGGATTCCTGAGCCAGGGATTTTTCTTTCTGTGCTGAGTTTGCATGTTTCCTCCGGGTACTGCAGTTTCCTCCCACAGTCCAAAAACATGCAGATCAGGCCGATTGGTGATTCTAAATTGTCCGTAGTGTGTGTGTGTGTGTGTGTGTGTGTGTGTGTGCGATTTTACCCTGCGATGGTCTGGCAACCCGTCCAGGATGTACCAGGAGGTCCCGGCCTCTCACCCTATGTGAGCTGGGATAGGCACCAGCAGACCAGCAGGTTGTTCATCTATGTGTGGCCCTGCAATGGACTTTCGACCTGTCCAGGGTGTACCTCTACCTCTTGCCCCATGTGCGCTGGGATAGGCTCCAGCAAACCCCCGTGACCTTTGGGAATAAGTGAGTAAGAAGATAAATGAATGAATAAATGAACTTTAAATTCATTGTAAATAATTGTACTTTGTGTTTTTCCTGTTGTTGTAGATTCTCAGTTCAGATGATTGCATGTATGCAGTTGGACAGGTGGGTAACCTTGTTGCAGATTATTTCCTGTTAGACTGTTGACTCTACTCTAATCATGAACACTGTGGATCTAGTATGATATCTGATATCGAGTGTGATGGTGGGTTCCGTGGTGTTTCTCAGGGTGCTCTGGCTGTGGAGGTGCGGGCTTGTGATCAGGACATTCTAGAGATGGTGTCAGTGCTGCATGATCAGGATACAGTGCTGCGCTGTATTGCAGAGAGAGCTTTCCTCAAGCGCCTGGTAAGTTTTCTGCTTTAATTTGGAGCTTCTGCAATACACTCGCTTATTTACACACACACACACACACACACACACACACACACTTTACAAAGCCTATCATCTTAAGTAATAGCCTGCAATATATTGCTTCATTACAGGAAGGAGGGTGCAGTGTTCCTGTGGCTGTTCACACAGAAATGAAGGATTCTCAGGTGTGAAGTGTCCTACCTTCATTTTAAGAATATGTTCGGAAATTATTTAAATGCTTTGTCTGTACCTAAAATCCTCACTTTGGTAACGAAAAGATTGGCAAATGTCCATACAAGATCAGAAACATTGATGAGTGGATATTTTCCCAAAACTGGCATGTCTGTATACATGTTCCACTTTATTTTGTATAATTACTAATGAAATACTTTGCCACTGTGCATGAATAAAAGATGGAAGTACCGGGGGAGGTGGTAAGTTGTTGGACTGCTAACAGGAAGATCTGAGTTTGATTCCCAGCACCACTAAGTTACCACTACTTGGGTCCTTGGGTAAGGCCCTTAACCCCCAATTTCTCAGTTGTATAAAATAGACACTCTGGATAAGGACGTCTACCAAATGCTGTAAATGTAAATATAATGAGTTTAAACATACATCAAATAGAAAGTTACTTTTCCTGATTTTCTCTTTATGCTTTTATGTTTCTAGTTGTATCTGACAGGCGCCGTGTACAGTTTAGATGGTTCGGACAGCCTGAAGGAGACTATGCAAACCAGCATTGAAACCGGAGATCAGGTGATTAACCATATTCCTTTTTTTTTCCCCTCCTCCTCCCTTCATATAAGTTTATCATTATTATCTTTTACACATTGGAGATAAAAAATCAATACTTAAATAATAAAACTGCAATAAAATTGTAGCTATTTTATGAATTAGATTCTTTCTTCTTACCCACTTATTCCCTAATTCGGGCTTACGAGGGTCTTCTGGAGCGTATCCCAGCGCACATAGGGCAAGAGGCAGGGGTACACCCTGGACAGTTTGCCAGTCCATCTCAGGGCCACATAAAGACAAACAACCAGAGAAATGTTGTATTGTATTGACGATGGATGTTTTGTGTTGTTTAATAAGATTCTAAGTTTCCGAGGAACAAACATCCAGAGACTGAAACAGTCACATGACAACAAGACAATGAATGAACAGGGATTTATATACACAAGCAAATAAGAAAACTTAATTGACTAAACTCAAAACATCTGACAACATGAGCATTGGGAAACACATTTCACAATTACTCACATGACCGGCACATGACACAGTGCAAAAGAATATCTGAATTAGAGTTTTAGCTATCGCCCTCTTGAGGCCTAGTGCAGTACTGTCCAAAAATACTTGCGTTTTTGTGCTGGATGCCCTTCCTAACGCCACCTTCCCAAATAACCCTCCAATTTATTCTGGCTTGTATAAATGGCTGACTTTTTATGGGCAATTTAGACTCACCAATCCGCCTAATGTACAGGGTTTTTGGACAGTGGAGGGAAACCAGAGCACCCGAGGGAAACCCATGCAAGCATGGGGAAAACATGCAAACTGTACTCCGAAAGATCCCCAATCTGGGAAGCCAATGTTGTGAGGCAACCGTGGTAACCACTACGCCACTGCACCGCCCGAGCTTGTCATCCCAACATCCATTTATCCAAAGTGCTTCCTATTTCCTGTGTATCGAAAGTCATTTACTTTGTATCAGTAATGTGTGTGCGTGCGCGTGTGTGTTTACTGATAGTAAATTTCATGGAACACATCATTTGCAAAGTGTGTTTATTAATGAAATTCTAAAATGATGAGTTTTGCCTGGTTTAGGAGCAGCAGAAGGTTGATGAGAACGTGCAGCGTGTGGGTGTCACGGCGCTGAAAGTTTCCGGAGCGGCTCAAGACGCAGCCGAGAAACTCGGCATGAAACTCGCCAATCTGCTGCTGAGCAAAGGAGCCAAAGAGATTCTGACTGTAGCCAGACAACTAAATGAGTTGCATTAAATGTCTGTGGAATCACTTAAGTTAATTATTTTCCATTCATTTTATGTCTGAATTGTTTTTATTTTCATTTTATACAATAGTGTAATAAAAATATAAAGTCTTTTATATAATATATTTTTAAATTAGATGAAACACCATTTTAATTACGATTATATCAATAATTAAATGTTCTCACAATTTGTCTAGTATTTTGAAGGTGATCCAAATAAAAATGGTTACCCAGAAACCACATTGGTGTTACTTATCTTGGGTTCGAAAAAGGAGGTCATGACATTAAAAATAAGCACTTGACACTGGAGACTCATTCTACGAGACTTTCACCAAACCAAACCACATCTTTCATTGTTGTAGAATCAATATGGTTCATGAATAAAGGCATATTACTTCTGTAATTGCAAAAATAGGGACATATTGGACATGGACTATAGAGAAAAGTATTGGACCTCCTGACCATCACAACCGTGTGTCATTTTAAACTTATTTTAGATTTATTTTCTCTGTTTTCATAGTAACTTACACATTTCTGAAAAGACTTCTTACTATTAATACAGGACTGAAAATCGGTTCATCCCTAATGGGTTTTCTGTGGGGTAGAAACCATTTCTTTAAATAGTTTAGGATTGTCTTCTGCTGCAACCAGAGATCTTATGGGTTTTGTATAGAAACATTTCACACATTTTTGTGGGAACCGTCTGAAAAGCAGCAAGGTTGAGTGATTTAGGATGATTCTAAAGGTCTTTGTAGGCCTTCATATATGTATTATTTGTACATTTGTACAGTACAAGCAGTAATTAAAAGTATATTTGGTGTAGGGTAGGTCACAGACCCCATCATATGGCCCTAATTTTCACATAATGGTAGCAAAGCAGGGAGGTGCGGTGGCCTAGGAGTTAGCACGGTCTCACAACAAGAAAGTCTCGGGTTCGATTCCCTAACTGGGAGTCTTTCTGTGCAGAGTTTGCATGTTCTACTTGCGCTTGCATGGGTTCCTTCCGGGTTATCTAGTTTCCTCCCACAGTCCAAAAACATGTACATTAGGTTGATTGGTGTTTCTTAATTACCCATAGGAGTGAATGTAAGCGTTTGAGGTTGTGTGACCCTGTGATGGACTGGTGTACCCTTGCCTCTTGCACTATGTGAGGTGGTATAGGCTCCAGCAGACCCTAGTGACCCCGAATTAGGGAATAAGCGAGTAAAAAGATGAATGAATGAATGAATGAATGAATGAATGAATGAATGAATGGTAGCAAACCAGAAATATTAACCTGAAAAGCTTGATGCTTATTAAAACAATAATGTTTATTTTTTAATGAACATGTTACACAATATAGATATAAATGAAACTGTTTAATTAATTGCAATTATTATTTAACTAATCTAAAAAATAAATTGCAACATTTTGTCTATAAACTGATACGCTTAAGTCCCGCCCACTTCTTCGGATTTCGCATTCTATTCGATACTGAAGTATCAGTTATTGTGAACGCTGATCTCTAATTGGCTGTAATTGAGGTCGGGGGTGGGCCAATCGCGTTTCGATTTCTAGAGCGTTGTGAGGAAATGGTACGGTGTCGGAAGGATTTCCTGTGCTGTTGCTGAGCTGCAAGAAATTGCCAAGGGCTTCGGCTGAAAGGGCGTCCTGGTATTTATTTCACCCCAAATTTAATGTCTTAGTAAAGAAACACTTACTGCGCGTGTCCTAGACTACGTCCAGAAGTAGCTAGCTAGCCAGTAATAATGACGGCTGAACCCACTGTTGCCGACACACGCCGGTTAAACTCCAAACCGCAGGACCTGACGGACGCTTACGGACCTCCGAGTAATTTTCTGGAAATTGACGTCTACGATCCGCAAACTATCGGAGTTGGACGGAATCGTTTCACTACCTACGAAGTCCGGATGCGGGTAAATCTGACGGAATAAAGCGCATAAATATTGAATCGGGTTTGGGTAACGGTTTGAAGTTATTTAGCAGACAGTGAGGCTGGATTTTGCTTTGGCCTAAATTGCTGTAGCTAAGCTGCACTGCTAACGGATTAGCTTTTTGCTGGAGAAAGCAAAATAGTTAGAATGGTATATAAATGATACACAACTTGTATTTATTCTATTATTATTATTTAGCTGAAGGTTTTAGTGTAAGTAATAGTTGTTTTTGACCGTCAGTTATCCGGTTAGCGTTAGCTTTAGCGCTATAGCCCGGTTCTCTGGTTAATTAATTAAAGCTGGGAGACTCGTGACTGCAAAAAAAAGCGACGACCAGGAAGGAAGAGTTTATTTATATTTTAGAGTTTGCTTTTATTAATAAACGTTTACCTAATGAGTCAAATTTAGCTTTAAAAAATTATATATGTTAACATATGTTAATTATTATTATTTAGAGCTTGGTTAGTGAATCTTGTGTGTGTGTGTGTGTGTGTGTGTGTGTGTGTGTGTGTGTGTGTGTGTGTGTGTGTGTGTGTGAGTGAGTGAGTGAGGTCGTCTATGTGGCCCTGTGAAAGACTGGCGATCTGTCCAGGGTGTACCCCCTGTGTCTCGAACCTATGTTCCGCCCCAACCCATCCCTCCTCCCCATTCGGGGTCATGTTGATCGAGGTAGTGAGAGGCAGGTGTACACCTTGGACAGATTGCCAGTCCATCGCAGGGCAACACAGATAATCAACTATTCACACACATTCACTGCTATGGACAATTTAGAATCACCAATCCGGAGGAAACCCACACACGCGCTGGGAGAACATGCAATCTCTGCACAGAAAGATCCCCGGCCCGGGAATCAAACCCGGGATCTTCTTATTTTGAGGCGATAACCACTATGCCACCATGTCATTCATATATATATATGGGTGTGTGTATATACATAGTGTGTGTGAAGAAGATGAAGAGAAAACCCTTCTTCTAAAACACTAAAGTAACTCTGATTTTTCTTTCCTGGTCCTTACTGATACGTGTAGTTTTTTTGATGTGGGATTATTTGTATGGATTTCAGGTTATTGTATTTTTTGCTATAATAAGGGTTGTTTGCTAAATACTAGTCAGGTAGGCGGTTAGTCTGATTATTGATGGATCTTTTGTCTTAATACAAATTTTATTTATCTGTACTGTCCCATAAGGAAAATTCCCAAATCTTAAAAAAAGAAGAAAAAAAAGAAAAGAAAAGTCAACAACAACATTTGCAGCAGCACTCACCTCACATCTGTGAATCAATTCAGAATTGTCCAGAATCGACAAAGAATCGATTCCAACAGCGTTTTTGACAAAGTAATAATTGATAAACAATTTTTTTTTTCATAAACAGACAAATCTCCCCATTTTCAAGTTAAAAGACTCTTGCGTACGAAGACGATACAGCGACTTTGAATGGCTGAAAAATGAGCTGGAACGAGACAGTAAGGTAAGTTCTTTTTTTTTTTTTTTTTTTTTTTTTTTTTTTTTTTTTTTTTTCTTTCCAAACAGGAATACAGGTGTATTCACAAAAGTAGCTTCAAATATTTGGTCTATAGACTTAGTCTTCTGTCTTGTTTAACTTTCTGGTAAGGGTTGATCAAGTTGACCATGTCTACTGCAAGATATTTGTAAAAGAAAAGCTTCCACTGGGAATGAGATATAAGAAGGTGTGCAATGAATATAAAAATATAAAAAAACGCTGTAATAACTTGGCGATAAGTTGGTTGTTTTCTTTTCTTTCTTCTTTTTACTGTCTGTGCCTCTTTTTTTTTTTTTTTTCTACCTCCCTCACTGTGGTTTAATGTGAGTTGAGACACGCCTGTAACTGTCTTGCAGATTGTTGTCCCTCCTCTGCCTGGAAAGGCACTGAAGAGACAACTCCCTTTCCGTGGAGATGAGGGAATATTCGAGGAGTCATTCATCGAAGAGAGGAGAGTCGGACTTGAGCAGTTCATCAACAGGTTGGCTGTCAGGAGGGCAGGCAATCACTACAATGAAAAAACAAAATGCAACACTCAATCCTGAGTTTAAAAACTGTCAGTAGACAATTCTGTCAATATTGGATAATTCTATGGTGCCTATAAATTTATAAAAGCACTCCGGGTTGGCTAGGGTAACAAAAACCCCCTATACAGTTACAGTTTGACATTTGGTAGACGCTCTTATCCAGAACGACTTACATTTGGCCTCTTCATTCATTCATCTTCTTACCCGCTTATTCCCGAATCCGGGGTCACGGGGATCTGCTGGTGCCTATCCCAGCACACATAAGGCGAGCGTCTGGGGTACACTCTGGATGGGTCGCCAGTCCATCTCAGGGCCACACATAGACAAACAACCATTCACACACACATTCACTCCTATGGGTAATTTACAATCACCCATCCACCTCATCTGTATGTTTTTGGACTGTGGGAGGAAACCGGAGCACCCGGAGGAAACCCACGCAAGTGCGGGGAGAACATGCAAACTCCGCACAGAAAGATCCCGGCCCAGGATTCAAACCCGGGACCACCTTGTTGTGTGGCAACTGTGCTATCCACTACGCCACCGCCGCCGCCCACAGTGAGATAGTTGTTTATAGTACAGTTAGTAGCAGTATTAAAATACTTCTCACTGGTGAATGATAAATGATGTATTGTAGTAATGTCTGGTCATCTAATGTGTAAATGTACAGTACATATTTATTGCGTTTAGGAGGCGTAGCTTTGGGCTGAGGCTGTGATGAACACAAGATATTTTACTGCATGATTGAGAAATCCGAGTTTTATCACATAATACACAAATCATAAATGTTGCCTTATTATATGATATATATTTAACAATATATAACTGTTGTTACAATATTTAACAATATAATACAGAGGCTGTGCACATATGATGATCCGAAATTTTTATTTTTTAATTTTTTTTATTTTAGAATTGCTGGTCATCCTTTGGCTCAGAATGAGCGCTGTCTTCACATGTTCCTGCAGGAGGAAAGCATTGATCGCAACTACATCCCTGGAAAAGTACGGCAGTAGGGCTTTAAGAATTCGGGACTCGGGGCGGGCTATTCTTTCTTATCATCTTTTTTTTCACTCCTATGCGGAATAGTTTTTAATTTTTTTTGCACCACTTAAAACTAGATGCATCCTAGGACAATGCATATAGGCCAGATGATGTTTTGTACACAAGTCTAAGAGTTCTCTTTATCCAAAACGGTGTGTTATGTGTTTGTTTTGCGTATAAACTATGTACTTACTACTTAGTGTACGAGTGTGTGAATAATATATGATCATGCCTGATCACTGTAGCACTAAAGAAAAAGGGTCAGCTCATGTCTTTGTCCTCTCAGGCAGACGTTTGGGTCGGTACTAAGCGAATGGAAAGCAAGTTTTAAGAAATAAAAAGTGCTTATTTTTTACTATCAACAATATTTTGAACTAGAGATTTGTGAATGTGTAACGCATGTGATGCGTGGTACTCGCGTCCAAAAGTTTTTAACTAAAAGTATTGCAGTGATGAACTTTATCGACGTATAATGCGATGACTTTATGCATTTTAAAGTGTTTTGTGTATGCGTCTTAGTCCGAAAGAATTATGGTATTTTTGATTAAGTGTAACTTTTTGTAACGGTAAAGGTAGCTGCTCGAGTTATTCAACGGTTGCGGTATTGTTATAAAGTTAAACAGGAACTTCATAGAGGACAAAAAAAATGATTGCCAAAGTCTATTCATTTTCTTTAGAATGACTTTATTTATTTATTTATTTATTTATTTTCTGCTATTTAACTTGTTCCTTGTCATTTTTATCTGTAAATAAATTTAAAAAAAAGAACAAAATAGTGAGTGCTGTTGAATGGAGATTTACTGAAAGCAGAAATCATTTACCGAGTCCTTTTTCCTCTTACCTTGTTTATTCTCTTTTCTATTTTAGGTATGAATGAAGTAAGTTTTTTTGGGTTATTTTTTTTTAATTTATCTTCACTTAATGTCTAAATGATTGCTGGGGGAAACCCAAAGTCTGCATGATCCTGATTCTGTTCTAATGCTGCTGCGATGAAGCACATACTCATCGGCCTACAGCCAGCAGATGATGTCATTTCTCTTCTTCACTTTGCTTTGCTAATTATTTCTGCTTGTAATTTATTTCTGTTCATGCCTGCTTGTAACAACATTTCTAGTTTGGTCTTCTTTTCTTTCTTATTGTTTTCTTGCTAGTTCTTTTGCACGTCTTGCATGAACGTCATATCGGGTAAGGCTTTTTTAAAAAAATATATATATATAATAATTTAGTTTGTTTGTTCTTTAATGAGCAGATGGGTTATTGCTTGGCTTTTAACTCTAATTTCAACTCCTCATTTACAGCATCACATTCACCAGATCTGCATTAATTTATTAAATTGCTCAAATCAAACTAATACCCTGTGGGACATGTTGATTTCATGGATTTATAACTAAATAAGCATTTGTTTACTGTCAGTCCATAAGTTGCCTTTCTTTTTGTTTGTCATGAGTTTGTGTACTTCAGCAGGTATGATTTTCTCTTCTCTCCCCCCCCAACGTGTATTCTCAGATGCTACAGTAAGACAAAGGCACCTCCTCTGCTCAGAAGACTGCCTCATCTCTGTGCTTATTCTTGTCTAGCACGCTTACTCAGGTGCTTTTAAAGAAAACACTGAACCCAATTGGAGAAAAAAACCCACAAGAAGAGCTTCATTGTTTTGCTGCAAAAAAAAAACAAAAAAATTTTTGCTAAATCATTGAGGCCCAACAATAGTAACTTGAATAGATTGCACGAGTATCTTACATTGCATGAGTGATTTTGATTATTGAAGTGCCAGATGCCATTTCAATTCACATTTTGTACAAAGTAGTCCGGTCAAGGACCGTCCCTGGAGTCCTTGGATATGTCTGTATCTCAGCATCCCTTTTTTTTTCAAAACGTAGCAAGGCAGATGTGAGGGGCATAATGGGACCATGCATCGTACTTGACATTCCATCGTTTGACAAATTTGAAGCTTCATAATTAATCAGTTCTTTGTTTTTTTCTTCTTTTTTTATATATATATATATTGAGTGTTCAGCATTGTGTTGTTTCTTGGCTATTCTGTGTATCGGTGTTTGATCACTGCTCTTGGGACTTTATACATTTAATCACAATAAAAATCACTCCAGTCCCTCTGACATGCTTATTTTTCTTATTTTTTTTTTATTTTTTAGATAAATATAATAATGCAGATTTAGACACATATTATATCTATACATACATTTTAACTAGTACAAGTGTTGTTTTCATGAACTGTCTCACATCTGTCCCTTGAATTAAAATCCGTCTGCCTGCTTTACTCCAAATAAACTGAAGCTGTATTTTATTGGCTTTAAGTTTGCTTTAATATGTTGATTTTTATTCTTTTTTTTATTTTTGTTTTTCTTTTTTTGCAAGTGTGAAGTGACTTTAAAAATTGTGTCAAAACTCTGACTCCTTTGGCAGCTGTTTTCTTTGCTTTTTCACTGCGATGCGATCAATTTACATGAATGGCATACAGAAAGATCATCAAATAAATGGACAATCAGATGACAAGTTTAAAACTTAAACAATTTATTTAAGCCTTGACATAAGATCAATTTTATCATTTAAAACATTAGGATCTAACTTTTTCATCAATTTAGAATTGTCATTAATATAATGTTTTGCCAAATGATGTTTGTGTCTAAATTAGCTTAGTGGAATTTATAAAACCTGTGACGTGCCATAACTTTAGTTTTAAGTTTGACTAATCCGATTCAATATTTCAAGAGTGTATAAAATTATGTTTAAGGGCTTCTCATAAATAGCTAGTGCTTTAGAACCATAATTGATTTGTAGTCTGTAATTTTTTATACACATAAACAATATACCCTAAATATTTTAAGTTGTATTTTATATACTAGTTTTTAGTACTGTAATATTCACCTTGGCCACTAGATGTCAGTGTTTATCTGTTAAAATGAAATAAAATGCTGCACTGGGTGTGACGCAACTCCAGCATAAAGTTGCAGTTCAACGCATGAAACTTACATGTGCGTTTTCTCATTAAGAAATAATTTAAAAATTAACTTAATTAAATCTCATCGTAAACGTTAAATCATCGTAGTTCTTTTTATTACAGTTACAGTTTGGGCATTTGCTAGACGTTCTTATCCAGAGCGACTTACAATAGGTCTCTTTTTTTTTTCTTTTTTTTTTTAACAATTGAGGGTCAAGGGCCTTGCTCAAGGGCCCACCGTGGTTGTTTAGTGCAGGTGGGATTCGAACTTTGGTCTTTCTGGTATTAGTCCAACACCTTAACCACTAGGCTACCACTTCCCTTTTTGTTGTCCTGTTGCTAATCCACTATGAAGCCCAGGGGTATTGCTAGAAGAATTTGAGGATTGGTCCTCTACCACACCTTAACCTACCCATCTTTCAGCAGCATCCCTCCTCGTGAAGACTGTAACGAAAGTAATCCTTGAAATGACACACAGTTTGTTCATAACACACGCATGCATGACTGACACATTAGTCCATGAAGTGGAAGTAATATGGGGTCAGTTTGAGGCTTATACACACTGACACATTATATAAAAGGCAACCTATTTATTCATTCAATCATTTTTTCTTACCCGCTTATTCCCTAATTCGGGGTCACGGGTATCTGCTGGAGCCTATCTCAGTGCACATAGGGCGAGATGCAGGGTTACACCTCTCCTCTTGGACAACATATATAGATCTAAAATGCTTTTGGTGACTATTTGGACTTAAAGGTAAGTTTAACTGTTAATTCATATAGAATATAGGAAGAAAAATGAGCCGCTTTTAATTTTTGGTACCCTACACACTCGGCCACTGAGTTCACAATTCTGCAGTTAGTGTTTATTGTATTAAGCATGACAGCAACATAGGAGTATGAAACACAGGCCACCATCCAGAGTCAAAGTATGAAGAAGTTTCCAATAGTAAAGCTTTTTTCTTTGGTTGGAGCGTTGCCCAGAATGCACTTGTTCACACAAACTTAAACAAAGTATGCTTTTGTAGTCCCCGTCCCAAAAATACCACAAAGCAAACAGGAAAATCTGTGTATTTCTACTTAAAGAGCAAACAGCTGGAACAAATGTGCATTCAAGAATTTTACAATAGATCAAATTTGACATTATTCTCATATGGAAATAATGCACTATAGAAAAATACACTAGACATCAGGTATCATCTATAGTGTGTGAACCATGTGAAAATAGATTGGTTTTGGCACACGTACGGTATAACAGCACGCACATGAAACAAACAAATTAAATATTATACTTTTCATTCATTCATACATTCATTCATTCATACATTCATTTTCTTACTCGCTTATTCCCTAATTCAAGGTCACGAGGGTTTGCTGGTACCTATCTCAGCTCACATAGGGCAAGAGGCAGGGGTACACCCTAGACGGGTTGTCAGTCCATCTCAGGGCAACACATAGACAAACAACCACACACACACACACACACACACACACACACACACGCACACACACACACACACATTCACTCCTACGGACAATTTAGACTTACCAATCGACCTAATCTGCAAAGAATTAATTAATTCTAATCTGCAGAAGAAACCTATGCAAGCTCGGGGTGAACATGCAAAATAGAGCCCGGGACCTTCTTCCGTGCTAACCACTATGCCACCGTGCCGCCCTATTAAAACTTTATTAGTGAATAAATATATAGTAAGGATTAGTGATTATTCATTCATCTTCTTACCCGCTTATTCCCTAAATCGGGGTCACGGGGGTCTGCTGGTGCCTATCCCAGCACACATAGGGTGAGAGGCAGGGGGGGGGGGTACACCCTGGACGGGTTGCCAGTCCAGATTAGTGATTATCTTTACAATAATGATGTAGCTTGTTATGATTGATGATGACTCCCTTTACATTTATTGCAGAGGGTATTTCCTAACTTCTCTGTCATATTGAATCCTTTCATTGGACCTCTGTGACTTCAACCTTTTATCCGAGAAGCTCTATTCTTCCTACATTCTGCCTTTCATGAACTCCCTGTCCTTGACTTTCAATTGTCCACTTCCCACACACAAGGGAGGCAATGCCTCGGATTTTGCTGTTCACTCGTTCTTCCAGAATAATACATTTGAATTCTACCCCCTTTGACCCCTCTGAACATCACCTGGTAGCTGTCAACGTTTCTCTTTACAGTCTTTATAAAAGTAGCCACTAGAACCTTTCATTAACCTGCCTGCCAAAACTACTCTGTTGCTCCCTACACCTTATCATACCTGTTTGACCACGTACCTGTTTTCTCTGTACCTCTGAACTCCTTCCTATCTCTGATCCTTTCTTCTTTCTTTTGCAGATGATTCAGAATGAAGCTGCGCAAGTATTTTTCAATCTTAGCTGCACCCCCTCCCTTGGCATCTAGTAGTTGCATACATCAGGTTCATTCATTCATCTTTTTAACCTGCTTATTCCCTATTTCAGCATCACTGGGATCTGCTGGTGCTGGGGTACAACCCTGGACGGGTTACCAGTCCATCGTAGGGCTATACATAGACAAACAACCATTCACACACACATTCACTCCTATGGATAACCAATCGACCTCATCCGTGTGGAATTTGCATGTTCTCCCCGCACCTGCATGGGTTTTCTCCGGGCACTCTGGTTTCCTTACACAGTCCAAAAACATGTACATTAGGTTGATTGGAGTGTCAAAATTGCCCATAGGAGTGAATGTGTGTGAATGGTTGTTCGTCTATGTGTGGCCCTGTGATGGACTGGCTAACTACCCTATGTGTGCTGGGATAGACTCCAGCAGACCCTAGTGTCCCCTAATTACTAAATAAGCAGGTAAGATGAATGAATGAATGAATGAATGAATGAAAACAAGAATCGGACATAGAATGGGAAACAGAGTTACAGAAAAACGCAGTAAATACAAATATCTGTGACGTAATTTTTCATCTAAAACGGCACAGTAAAATTGCGTCACACTGACTTCAAAATGGCGCCACAATTTATCAACACGTCTATTTTACTACAACGTAACTATGAATGAGATGCGGGGCGTGTCTACGTTGTGGGCGGGGTATGTCTGCGTTGTGGGCGGGGTCTGTTTGCATTGTGGGCGCATGAGTTTACCTGACGTCACAGCTAAAGCACTATAGTCTAAAAACCGCTCAGGTCGCTGGTAGTCCGCATTAACTGCCTGTTCTTAAGCTGTTTTCATTGCTGACGGTCCACTAAAGGTAATTTACTATTTTATTTATAATGGTTTGCGATCTTTTCGGATGTGTTTAAGATGTAAAGATGGCGTGTTTAGTGAGGTGCATAGTATTTCAGCCGCGCCTGATCTCCTATCTGATGCAATCATCGTTCGCGCCAATAAAATCATTTTTACACGGTTTACCATGTAAATAATAACACAGAAATTAGGAAGGTTGTAAATAGGTGTCTTTTATTTTGGTAAGTTGTATTTAACAAAATGTTTTAGAACATCAAATAGGCATTTTTGTAGGAAAATCTAGGAATGCTGTAGGGTCTGGATAAGTTAAGCATCTTGGGGTCCATGTATGTATCAATAATAATAATAATAATAATAATAATAATTAATGCTGATGAGTAAAATACACTGTTATTGTTTTACGCACAGCTTTATAGTTTCTGTTTTTTAATTCATTAACGTTATTGTTTATACCCTAGTAAATTAGTAGTCTGGAGTTTTATTATCCATCATTTTCTTTCTTTTTTTCTTTTATTTCCTGAACCGAATTTCTTTATCGTTAATGTCTGTATTTGTGCTGAAGGTGCAAATATTGAATGTTCTGTGATGGTTTCTCTCGTGCGTCAACGCATATTGACTTTTTGTATTTAAACAACCTACAGTTATTCCAGTCTGATCTGATTGCTGGGGTTTTTAAAAAAAAAAAAAAAAAAAAGAGAAACGGATTCCTGCTCGGAGTTGCATCAGCTTCAGTACACAAAGTGATGGCCAGGTTGATACTGCCTGTCGCGCCGCACGCTCTTTTTATGGTTGTGATATATTTGTTTCTGTGACGCAGACTGATGACGTGTCTCATCCGTATATTCCATCACTATGTAGTTAAAATAGATCCATTTTTAAAATTATACATATATAAAGTAATTTATTCTTTATCCATCTCTTAACGTCAAAAAAAAAACTTTAGTTAATTTAATACTAACATTTGTAAAAGTACAGTTTACCGAACATACTTTTCAGAAATACAATCAAAATCACAACAGGGAAGGATTTGGTGGTTTAGGTGTTGAACTGATACCAGAACGGAGTTCGAATCCCAAGCACTATTAAACCACAGCGCCACCACTGGGCCCAAAATCATACATATATTATTTCAAAGTTTCAGTTACAACCTGGAAATAATCTGTCATTCATTCATTCATCATCGAACCCACTTATTCACTATCTCGGGGGTCACGGGGTCCCACTGGAGCCCATCCCAGCGCCCATAGAGTGAGAGGCAGGGGAACACCCTGGACAGCTCGCCAGTCCATCACAGGGCCACACATAGATGAACAAACACAATTTTCACTCACCAATCAACCCTAATGTACATGATTTTGGATGGTGGGAAGAAAGGTCTCTTCCGGGAATCGAACCCATGACCTTCTTGATGCGAGGCGACTGCGCTAACCACCCCAACACCATGTGTATATACACAAACACGATCTCTCTCTCTCTCTCTCTCTCTCTCTCTCTCTCTCTCTCTCTCTCCCTCTCTCTCTCTCT
>JAOTRA010000016.1:4777668-4788159 GCA_026260255.1 Pseudolaguvia tuberculata
TGTCCATAGGAGTGAATGTGTGTGTGAATGGTTGTTTGTCTATGTGTTGCCCTGAGATGGACTGGTGACCCTTCCAGAGTGTACCCCCACCATTCGCCCAATGTTTGCTGGGATAGGCATTAGCAGACCTCCGTCACCCCGAATTCGGGAATAAGCGGGTAAGAAGATGAATGAATGAATGTTCTATATGGCTACCAATGTTTTGAAAAGACATTCGGGTGTGTGTCCTCCACTACTGAAGAGCAGCTATAAACCCAGCTGGAGTTCTGCTTGTAATGGCGTTGGTGATACGGTTCCTTGAGATGTTTTATCTCCTTTCCTGATATTTCATGGACTTCAAACACTTCCAAAGATACAAATCAAATGGAGAGAGTTACAGTTTGGCATTCGGTAGACGTTCTTATCCAGACCGACTTACATTTAATCTCGTTTTACATTGAGCAATCGTGGGTTAAGGGCCTTGTTCAAGGGCCCACAGTGGTTGCTTGGTGGAGATGGGATTCGAACCCTGGTCTTTCTGGTATTAGTCCAGCACCTTAAGCACTAGGCTACCACTTCCCACTGAGCATTTGGGAAATGGTTTTAAACAGTCCATTGTTTTTACACCCTTATGGGAAACCTTGTCAATGTAGTTGACTCTAATTACCCCACGTGTGATTTACCCCACAAGCAAATGTTAACCAGTTGTTCTTCACCGAGATCAACAAGAATACAAACCTGTAGGTGTAAATGATGAAAGTTTTTACCAATTGGGATGCAAGAAATCTATGCAATGCAGATCCTAATGCAGATCCTAATGCACCATGCATTGCTGCCATGCCATGATGTTTTTTAAAGGTTTAAACTGAGATGGTTTACCTGAGTCACTGACATGTTGAGATAAACAAATAATCCAGTAGTCGATACAACTTGAAGAACAACCATCACCGAGAAAACAGTGGTTATCCATAATTTGGACGATGTTTCCACGGGGAGGTTTGCTTCCGACATGATAAATGAAGTGGACGCGCTGCGCATGGAGCGCAAATAATAAGAGGCAGAATTAGTTTCGGATGCCAGCGCATTTTTTTCGGATGACTGCTGGTCACTTCCCTCAGCAGAAGGTCCTGAAGATCCGAGCGTCATTCTGTCCAATAGAGACGAGCAACAAAGTAAAGTCCAACTTAAATACACTGAAGAAAAATAGATCCCGTGAATAACCGCACGCGATTCCAACAGCGCGCGCGCAGGGTTGGGGATGAATTCGGGCGTCTCCTTTATAAATACTTTTATTACAGTACTTAAGTAAATATTTTTCCTACATTTTTTTTAATTTCTTGAAATTCTAATAAATTATGTGGGTTTTTTTAAAACTATTATTTTAAATTATTTAAATCGACCTATTATATTTATACCTTCTAATTCCCTATTTCGGGGTCTGCTGGAGTCCATCCCAGCTCATAAAGGGTAAGGAGCAAGGGTACACCCTAGACGGGTTGCCAGACATAGACAAACAACCATTCACACACACGTGCACTACTATTGACCATTTAGAATCCACAATCGACGTAATGTAGATGTTATAGGACTGTGGGAGGAAACCGGAGAAAACCCCTCGCCTGCGAATCGAACCCTGGACCATCTTGTTGTGAGGCGACCCTGAAAATGACTTTAGAAATGCAAAATAACGAGATGATAAACTTTTCTACATTTGTGATAATATAAACTGGAAATAAAAGAATTAAAAGCATGAAATATAAACATTCTTAGACTATTTTCCTCTTGTCCTACCGGCTGCACCCGTTAGGGGTCGCCACATCGCTCTTCTCCACACTATCCTGTACTCTACATCTGCCTCTTTCAATAAGCTGGTTAGAAGATGAATGAATGAATGAATGAATGAATGAATGAATGAATGAATGAATGAATGAATGTTCTACTAGAGAAGGTTGATGAATCTGGTAGCTGCCAGATACTATCTTGCAACACTTTTCCCCCCAATCTGTACACTTTAAACCCACTAGGCGGCAGCATTGTGTAACAAAATGGCGCCAAATCCGCGGTAAAACAAGAAGAAGAGTTTTGTTGCTTAGCGACAGTCTGAAAACAACTGGCGGGAAAACCAGCTAGTACAGAACAGCTTTCACTTTAACGAACGGCTTTATTTATATCTTTACAATCGTTTCCATCAAGATATAAAATATTTTGATAAATAAACTACTTTTTCAATGGCACCAATTAAAATTAATCACGTTGTCTCATTTACGTCAGAGGTAAGCGTTCATATTTGTATCTTAGCTAGCTGTCTATCATTAGCTTCGGTTAACAAATCATGGCGTCCAAATGATGTGTTGAATTAAATGTCATTAATATGTGGTTCCGCAGGACCCAAAGCACCGTGTGGTGAACTTGTGTTCTTGCGGCGGTGGCAGCAGCCTGTGGCTGTGTAGTGCGGCGGAGCGGAGCGGCCTTCTGAAAGCTGAACTGCAGCTGGACCGGGCTTCTATTATCGCCTTTATAGATGTCGGTTAGTGTATGATGATGATGATGATGATGATTAATAATAATAGTAATTTGCATGTTCTCTCCGCGCTTGTGTGGGTTTCCTCCGGGTACTCCGGTTTCCTCCCACAGTCTAAAAACATGCAGATTAGGTGGATTGGTGATTCAAAATTGTCCATAGGAGTGAATGTGTGTGTTTGTGAATGGTTGTTTGTCTATGTGTTGCCCTGCGATGGACTGGTGACCCGTCCAGGGTGTACCCCCTGACTCCTGCCCTATGTGTACTGGTATAGGCACCAGCAGACCCCCGCGATAAGGGAATAAGCGAGTAAGAAGATGAATGAATGAATGAATTTACCCTGAGATGGACTGGCGACCTGTCCAGGGTGTACCCCTGCCTCCAGCAGAAACCTGTGACCCGGAATTTGGGAATAAACGGGATATGAAATAATCCCATAATCCACTTCATGCTAAACCCTTCTTACCCTTTGTTCTTATATGCCGTCAGAAAGCGTCACTGGATTATAGTAATGAGGTTATAGACTTGTAATAAACATGTAACTTCAGAAAACGAGTTCAATGCATAAAATCATATTTATTTAATCTGTTTTGGTCAATAAAAATGTCATTTTCTTTGAAGGAAACCATGGCTCTGCGTTCATTCAGGTGGACGTTGGTCGTTCTTCTTGGCCCATAGATCATCCATATGTCACACTACTGCCTACTGCAACCCTAATGAGCCCAGCCGATTCACGCCAAGGCACAGGACAGCACAGTGTGCGCATGTTCAAAAAAGGTTTCACTTTTTTTATTCATTCATTCATTCATTCATTCATTCATTCATTCATCTTCTAACCCGCTTATTCCCTAGTTCAGGTTCATGGTAAACATCAAGCACCTGGATCTGTACATAGATGGATGTAAGGGTTTTATAGAGCCTATCCCAGCGCACATAGGGCAAGAGGCAGGGTATACCCTGGATAGGTTGCCAGTCCATCACAGGGCCACACATAGACAAACAACCATTCCACACACTCGCAAACACCCGTATGGGCAATTTAAAATCATCAATCAACCTAATGTATCCGGAGGAAACCTATGCAAGTGCGGGAAGAACATACAAACTCAGCACAGAAAGACCCCCAGCCCCGGAACCAAACAGGGGACCTTCTTGTTGGAACTTTTTAATTTTCAGTTTAGTGTTACACTTGATTAAATGTAAAGGTGACTTGTAACAGTGATTTTTTTTTTCTTGTGCACGATTAGGTGACTTTCTGCCCCTGGCTGCTGAAGAGAGTTGGGACAGGCTGAGGATCACGTGCAATCAGCCCTTCAATAAACGCAAGCAATTTGGCCTGGCTTTCTTTCGAGTCCGCACTTCTGATGAACACTCTAAGGATCTACCTTCCAATCCAGAGAATCAGGTAAAAAGACAGGAGAACAGTTTGTGTTTAATATCATTATGACTGTAGTCATGCTTCTTTTTTTTTTCCTGGCTACCCTTTTATCAGGGTACACCAGATAAAATGTTGTCAGTAAAAGAGTGGATCTCAAGCCCTCCTGTACAACAGACCTTCTTCGTCCAAAAGACATGGTGAGCATAAATTACAGGTCTTATAATTGTTTGCATCATACGTTTTGGGATAAAGTAAAATCTGGATGTGTTTGATGCAGAAATGCATTCATTTTACATGTACATCTCTGTCTATTCATTCATTCATCTTCAGGATCACGGGGGGTCTGCTGGCGCCTATCCCAGCACACATAGGGCGAGAGGCAGGGGGTACACCCTAAACAGGTCGCCAGTCCACCTTAGGGCAACACATAGACAAACAACCATTCACACACACATTCACTCCTATGAAGAATTTACCATGTTTTTGGACTGTGGGAGGAAACCGGAGAACCCGGAGGAAACCCCCACAAGCACTGGGAGAACATGCAAACTCCGCACAGAAAGATCCCCGACCTGGAATTTCGAACCCGGGACCTTCTTGTTGTGAGGCGAGCGTGCTATTCACTACGCCACCGCGCCGCCCTTCTCTCTGTCTAAATTTATTAAATTAGTTTTTTTTAATCATTACGTTATAGAAATTCTTTCTATATATTTCTTAACTTTTTAGTGAAAGCTCTCCAACAGAACCCACAAAGGATCCTGGGACATTCAGCAGGGCTGAGCGTATGGTAACAGCCGCACAATCGATCAGACGCTCTTTACTTAAAACTTGCTGCAGTAACGTGAGTCAGAAGACGAGTCGGAACACACAGCATGGTACGAGTAAGGTTGAGTGAAGAGTGTGTTTAAAGTGTGACAGCAGAATCTGACACTGTGCGCCATTCTTTTACAAACATGTTCAAATAGATATTTTTCTTCTTGTATTTTTTTAGATCCAATCAGGATTTCCCAGGTGTGCAGGAGGAAGTCAGAAACAGTGTATGTATGGTGTATATTTTGTAGCTGATGCAGATGTTATATTTGAAGTGATTACTGTGTCTATTATTACTGCTGGTTTAACTGGTAAAATTGTTACATTTTATTGGTTACCTAGTTAATCTTGTTATTTGCCACAAATAAACATTTTTATGAACCTATGTACAGAAATGTCCCTTTATTAAAAAGTACAAATGTTTAACTGTTCCTCCAACATACTAATGCATGTGCTATATTTTAGTGAGTATCTATTAAAATTAGTATGCTCTATACATTAGTATGCTCTGTATATTAGTATGCTTAATATATTAGTATGCTCTATACATTAGTATGCTCTGCATATTAGTATGCTCTATACATTAGTATGCTTAATATATTAGTATGCTCTATACATTAGTATGCTCTGCATATTAGTATGCTCTGTATATTAGTATGCTTAATATATTAGTATGCTCTATACATTAGTATGCTCTATATATTAGTATGCTCTATACATTAGTATGCTATGTATATTAGTATGCTCTATATATTCATTCATTCATCTTCTTGCCCGCTTATTCCCGAAGCCGGGGTCACGGGGGTCTGCCACTACGCCACCGCGCCGCCTGCTCTATATATTAGTATGCTCTGTATATTAGTATGCTCTGTATATTAGTATGCTCTGTATATAAGTATGCTCTATATAAGTATGATCTATATATTAGTATGCTCTGTATATTAGTATGCTCTGTACATTAGTATGCTATGTATATTAGTATGCTCTGTATATTAGTATGCTTAATATATTAGTATGCTCTATACATTAGTATGCTCTGCATATTAGTATGCTCTGTATATTAGTATGCTCTATACATTAGTATGCTCTATATATTAGTATGCTCTGTATATTAGTATGCTCTATACATTAGTATGCTCTATACATTAGTATGCGCTGTATAAGTATGCTCTATATAAGTATGCTCTATACATTAGTATGCTCTGCATATTAGTATGCTCTGTATATTAGTATGCTCTATACATTAGTATGCTATGTATATTAGTATGCTCTGTATATTAGTATGCTTAATATATTAGTATGCTCTATACATTAGTATGCTCTGCATATTAGTATGCTCTGTATATTAGTATGCTCTATACATTAGTATGCTCTATATATTAGTATGCTATGTATATTAGTATGCTCTATACATTAGTATGCTCTGCATATTAGTATGCTCTGTATATTAGTATACACCGTTATATTAACATTTTTGCCATATAACGATTTAGTGAAATTATTTTAAAAAATATATTCTTGTTTTAGAAAACAGAAACGCATGTGCTCTACACCAAAGAGATCCAGATGTGCTACATCAGATGTGACGGTCACCAAGAAGCAAAATAATGCTTTGAAACACAATCCTGTTAAATCTCATACTGTAGCATCGTCACCCTTAAAGAACAGCCCTGATGATCCTGAATCTCCTGAGACCGTATGCCCGATATGTGGAGGTGTGTTTAAAACATTATTATTATTTCTCCATCAAAGAAAGAAATAATTGTATAACAGCAGGGGTTAAATTCATAAAAATGTTAAAAATGTAGCCATATTGATTTAAAAAAAAACAACTCCTAAAGCTTAAACATGGCCGCTGAGGTCAGATGTCAATACACTATTGTCTCAATCAATTTTTTTTTTATCCCAATGATGTATATTCCTGACGCTCTATGCCTACATGTTTGTTTTTACAGTTCATTGTAGATGATGTCATTCATTTTCCCATTTTCTCCATCACACAGTGTCATTCAGTCCAGACTTCCTGCCACTTCACGCTTCATCCTGTTTAGATTCTACGAGTGTCACAGTTGGAGAACCTGAGTCATCTTTTTCCTTTCATCCATCTACTAACCCGAGCTTGAATGAGCTTATGGTGCCATGTCCTTTGTGCTCCTTCAGATTCCCTATAGACTGTGTCCAACAGCATGCCAGTACCTGTGGGGACCCGGTGTGGGTAGACTAGTTGTAGAACTGACTAAAAAAAATCAACATGTAAAATATGTTACACTAAAACTGGTGACAGATAATATAATAATGAGAAATTAAATCATTTGTGTGGTGCTTCTTTCCTACACCCGGGCTGAACGACAAGCAAGATCAGAATCCAATGTTTTCCAATAGTATCTAATATTATGACAGAATCCATGGCAATAAAACAGTCGACTAAATTCGGGACAAATTAAATATAAGAAATAACAAAATATATAAGTATAAGTATTTCTTTATTACTTTATAAATGTTTTGTACTGTTATTGTACATTCATTCATTCATCCATTCATTCTCTTACCCGCTTATTCCCTAATTCAGGTTCACGGGGGTCTGCTCTGCTGGCGCCTATCCCAGCACACATAGGGTGAGAGGCGTGGGGTACACCCTGGACGGGTCGCTGGTCCATCGCAGGGCAAAACATAGACAAACAACCATTCACACAAGCATTCACTCCTATTTAGACCCACCAATCTATCTAATGTACATGTTTTTAAACTGTGGGAGGAAACCGGAGGAAACCCACATATATATCTATATATAATTGAGATAAAAGAAACCTTGGATTGTGTCTGCGTATCATTCACAGTTTATATAAAAATATTTATAGTAAGGAGCCCGACTGAATAACGAGCCGTAATGAGATGAGAAACATATTGTCACTGTTGTGTTTTTTAATTGGTTGGGACTCTTGGGAATTGCAAGGTGTTTGGTTTGGAAAGTAATTAAAGGGGAATGAACCCATTGAACCGCGTTGACCTGCTGTCGAATCGTCAGTTGGGTTGTAGACTGTTGATGGAAACTACACACACTGTGATCTGATCCATGTTTCAGGTTCACACGCTGTTGGAAGACATGGATGATGTGATTTTATCAGTTTAACAGTTTCATATAAATGATTGTTTTTTGAAAAGAAAAGGTTTTTTTTTCCCCAGTCTGCTCAATGATGGAACATCTCACGGTAAGAGAGTGTTATAAAAATATTTCTCATTTATTTATTTATTTATTGTTTTAAATGAATTTTATATTATTATCCCCTCAAATGGATATCGGAGCTTTCTATGATTTGTAAATAGTTTAAAAACAATTAGAAGTTGTTTATATTATTATATAATTTATATTATTTGTGTGCATTTATTGTTTAACTATCTGCCTGGAATTGTAATATCGAATTGTAATTCACGTTAACATTATCTATTAAGTTGGTAAATAATTTGATAACAAATATGTAAAAGAAAATTAATAACTTCATTTCTTCATCAATGTTCTTTATATGGGTGGGCGTAGTGGATAGCACAGTCGCCTCACAAACAAGAAGGTCCCGGGTTTGAATCCCGGGCCTTGATTTTTCTGTGCGGAGTTTACATGTTCTCCCTGCGCTTGCGTGGGTTTCCTTCGGGTGCTCCGGTTTCCTCTCACAGTCCAAAAACATGTAGATGAGGTGAATGGGTGATTGTAAATTGTCCATAGGAGTGAATGTGTGCTGGGATAGGTGCAGCAGACCTCCCTGACCCCGGATCGGGAATAAGCGGGTTAGAAGATGAATGAATGAATGTTCTTTATATTTTTGTTTTGTTGTTGTTGTTGTTGTTGTTGTTTGTCAATCTCCGACTCCCAGGCAGATCAGTGGCGTGAGATTGTGAACAAAAAGCTACGCTTTCCCCCGGAACTCATTGCTGCCATTCATGAGGGAAAAGTGGCTTTAATCCGCAGCCTTCTGAAGACTGGTGACGGCATCATCCGCCAGCTGGAAGACTCTGAAGACAGGCAGTGGAGAGAAGCACTGAACCTTTCCATCCGCCTAGGCAATGAGGATTCCATGGTTACGTTGCTCCATGGAGTCAAGTTTGATTTCCGACAGATCCATGAGGCTCTTTTGGTGGCTGTGGACACAAACCAGCCGCGTATCGTTAAGCGCCTTCTTGACCGTCTGGATCAAGAGAAAGGCAACAAAATGGATGTTCATTCTTTCAACCAGGCCATTTTTGACCACTCCATTGATGATTCTCAGTTTGCCCCTGGGGTGACTCCGTTGACCTTGGCCTGTCAAAAGGATCTATATGAAATTGTCACGATGCTCACACAGAAAGGCCACGTCATCCCTTGGCCTCATAAGGTCTCCTGTGCTTGTCTTGAATGTCGCAATGGGCGCCAATATGACTTGCTTAAGTTCTCACTGTCTCGCATTAACACTTACCGTGGTCTTGCCAGTCGGGCTTACTTGTCCATCACTGCTGAAGATGCCATGTTGAGTGCTTTTTATTTGAGTCGAGATCTTCGTAAACTTTCCAAGAGGGAGCCAGAATTTAAGGTGAATGGATTAAAAACAAATATAAATATCCTTTTATTATTTTGATTTCATCCCTTTATCATCTTTTGCACTCTTTCTTATGGAATTACGAATAAATGAGTCTAAATTTCGTTTCAGCCTCAGTACCTTGCGCTTGAGGAGCTGTGTCAAGAGTTTGCCGTGGAATTACTGGGAATGTGCCGGAATCAGAGTGAGGTCACCACCATTCTCAATAACTGCGGTATTGAAAATGCTGCCACTCGAGATGAGTTGAATAAACACTCTTTTGAAGAGGGAATTCCGAACCTGGCCCGATTACGATTAGCTGTAAACTACAACCAGAAACAGGCGAGTAGCTTACAGTTACAGTTTTGGCATTTGGTTAGATGTTCTGATCCAGAGCGTCTCTGTTTTTTTTTATTTTTTTTTTTATAACTGAGCAACCGTAAGAGCCTTGCTCAAGGTCCCACAATGGTTGCTTGGTGGAGGTGGGAATCGAAGTTTGGTCTATCTGGTACTACTAGTCCAACTTCTTAACCATTAGGCTACCACTTCGTACTCATCTTCTGACATCTTTGTTTCGAAACACTCGGAATGTTGTGTCTTTCTGTGTACAGTTTGTAGCCCACCCAATCTGCCAACAGGTCCTTTCCTCCATCTGGTCTGGGAGCTTGTCTGGTTGGAGAGGCAGCAGGACGGCTTGGAAACTACTGGTGGCTCTAGTGATCTTTATCACCATGCCTATCCTCTGCTTTATTTACTGGATCGCACCAAAATCGAAGGTTTGGATAGTTTTGTCATTGTGGTAGTGTGGAATTTTGTAGTAAAATTGTATTTATCTCTCTCTTCGAATCCTACATTAAAGTTTACGATTCTTATGTTTTGTTTCTTTTAGATGGGAAAGATGCTAAAAATTCCTGTGGTGAAATTCATGCTTCATTCTGCCTCCTATTTATGGTTCCTTATCACATTGCTCACTGAATCTATTATCATGGAGAAGTTTCGTGAGGGGTCTTCAACTAGACAACAGACCCTATTACACAACTCGGTCCATATGGTTTGGGTGGCTGGTATGGGTTTCTTCATTCTATATAATAGATTTGATCTTATCTTCTGCTTCTTCTCCTTTTGGCGGTTCCCGTTAGGGGGGCGCTACAGCGGATCACTCTTCTCTACACTACCCTGTAAACTACATCTGCCTCTTTCACCCCAACTACCTGCAGATCTTCCTTCACCACATCCATAAACCTCCTCTTTGGTCTTCC
>JAOTRA010000016.1:4817600-4827892 GCA_026260255.1 Pseudolaguvia tuberculata
GGTCCATAGGAGTGAATGTGTGTGTGAATGGTTGTTTGTCTATGTGTTGCCCTGAGATGGACTGGCGACCCGTCCATAATGTACCCCCGCCTCTTGCCGTATGTGTGCTGGGATAGGCGCAGCAGACCCCCGTGACCCCAGATTTGGGAATAATCGGGTAAGAAGATGAATGAATGAATGGGAGACAATTGGCAGCAGATTTATTTCGCATTATGTACAAACAATCATGTGATCACTCTCCATAACAGAAATGTACAATTTCCATTTTTTTGGCACAAAGGAATTTAAAAAAAAGAAAAGAAAAAAGAAACAAATAACAAAAACAGACGTAATATAGAAAGTGTCAAACTGTGTGTATCGTCCACACTGATGCTTCGCTGTTGTATATATAAATACATTTAATGGGGCTTACAAATCAAACCCTTATCGACGTGGAATGTATATATATTTTCCTGTCATTGATTGTCCAGCAGAAATCCGAGCAACGTCTTTGTGTGTCAGAAACAGACCTCTTATCTCTGGAAAATCGTCCAAAACATTCACTCATACAATCTGTTCATTCTCTAATTCGGGGTAAAAAGGCTTGTGGAACCTTTTCCATCTCTCTGATGAGCAAATGGCAGGAACGGTACATCCTAGACAGGTCACTAGTCCATTACAGGGACACACACACACACACACACACACACACACACACACACATTCACTCAATTTGGAATCACCAAATCAACCCTAACATACATGTCTTTGGACTTTGGAAAGAAACTGGAGTAACCCCAAGCACCGAACACCGGGAGAAGATGCAAACCACACAAAAAGAAAGAATCTCTGACCTAGAATTGAACCTGGGACTTTCTTGCTGTGAATTTTCTCTTCTTAAACACAATTATTAAAGCTGTTTTGTCTATTGTCAATTCCGAATATTTTATTAAACCAGATTCGAGTCGAGTCTTAAATATTCAAAACATGATATAAATATTTTCACATAGAAATATGAATAACATTAAAAAAAAAAAATCGGTGCAAAACAACGCCAAGAAAAACCTTGCAAACAAGACAGTTTGGAAAAAACATTAAAAACACACACGCACACCCACCAACACCCCCCCCCCACACACACACACACCCACACCCCCTAGCATAAGAGCAGTTTAATTCTATACATTTGGAACCAAAAATGCATCCATGTTAATATGCTTCCATGTTCCTCTGTGTGTGTGTGTGTGTGTGTGTGTGTGTGTGTTAGTCAGATGTGTTTGTTCTCCACTGGCACAGCCACCATTACTGCTTTATTTCCAAAGTCCCAGTAGGCTGTCATATGAAAGGCCATGTTGGAAAGCACTACCAGATACTCACACAGTGAGAAGAAGGTATAAACTAGAAGAAAAGGAAATTTGGTTAAAGTGGAAGAGTCATTAGAACATCACCCATTCCTACACTGCCATCATTTCTATAGCAACAAAAACTGATCAAATAAAAGATAAAAATCTCATCATAAAATAATAATAACAACGATTTGACTATGGAAATACTTAGAAAATGTTACTGCCGCTGTTGATTAGCATCGGAGAGAGAGAAACAGTGACTCATCTTTCCGTTCCTTTTTCCATTATTACAGAAACCTGGACATGTTTTTATTAAATATGAAACTCAATACAAACGATCATATCAAATCCTATGAACTTCACTGAACCATAACCTCAAGACAATAAATGGATAAAACCATGGTGGTATTTTATTGGTACTCGTTAAATAATTACAAACTACTGCTGCTGCTGCTTCAGTACCGATCGGATTCCCAGTTATCGCTCTTATTCATGCGTTATTATGCGTTATAGACTTTACCCTAAAAAAAACAACAACATTCATGTCAGAAAGTAGAGAATAATTTTTATGACTTTTATTGGAACATTTTCTTTATTCTGACTTCAAAGAACAGCTGGACAAACCTGGGTTTAAATAGACTAAGAAGTGTGTGTGTGTGTGTGTGTTTGACTTTCCCGTCCAATGGGTTGTATAAATGTTTGTTGTTTAACCAAAGACTTTTAACTGAACGTATACTGAATACACACATGAACTCATCACTAAAGGTTAGACGTTCATGTAGAATAGTTACAGTGGAGGTGGAGGGTTTTATGGTGACTTTATGGTTTTGTGGCCTAGTGAAACCGTGTTACTTTATTCATTCATAAAGACTTTAAAGCTTTGCTCTGGCTGAGGGCGTTTACTGAATCTAAACCCTTCAAATGAAAAGTCAGGTTTCTGTCCTTATAAAAGGTCTTACGATGCTTTATTACAACCAGACTACATAAGCGACACTTAAAACTCACTTCCAGGTTCGCAGTACTTGTTGTGGCGTCTGAAGAAGTAACCAGCAGCCATTACAGAGACAATGTTGAAGATGAAGAGGCGGACTTTGTAGCGGTATGATGTCATTTCCTGTTTTCAGAAGACGAATATTCAGACATTTCAGCACTTCTCCAAAACTAGATGTGGTGCAATCACAGACTTCACTCCATCTTAACCACTTCCCCCTGACACGCTACAGATCTTCACACACTTAAAATGAAGAGGCACTGCGGTCTTTCACGCATCCCCTCCCAGCTCACAGATGCAGTTACATTTTTGTCATATATAAAACAGAATAAGCACAAAACGCTTATGTGCATTTGCAATCTTTCTTTCAATATTAAAATAATCATTTCAGTGCATTCATTTGCTCATTAGCAAAAAAAAAAACCCCAAAACATTTGCTAGGCAATTAACACAATAATAGATATAAAAAGAAAAGAGATTAGACAGTCAAAGTAATCATAATGAACAGCTGAGTTAAAAATGTGTAAAGTGCCCTCTGGTGGTGAAACTGCAGACGTGCAGGTGAAAATGTAAAATGCCTCAATTAAAAATCAGCAAGAAAATCTATCATATTGAATCTATCATATTGATCAATTATCACGATCAATTAACATATTGATCAACATGCCCCCAATTTCCCTTTTAATAATTTTTTTTTGTTTTTTTTGTTCTATGAATGCGTGTGAGTAGTTGTTCGTCTTTGTGTGGCCCTGTGATAGACTGGCAAACTGTCCAGGGTGCTCCAGCGGACCCTTGTGACCCAGAATTAGGGAATAAGCAATTAAGAAGATGGTTGAATGAATGAATGAATAAAACAACAATATCTTAATCTTATGATATATATCTAAAATGATAAATAGTTTGCAAGATGATTATTATTATTATTGGTGATAATTGCTAGCGTTATAAGGTTTTTGGAACTGAAAATACAGATGTGATTAAAACTCGACATAAAACGTTCATCAGAGAAAACACCTGACTGGGAGATTTTTAAATCACTGGCAATCTTTATACAGCCTCTGGCTTACATACACAACATGTGGGGGGAAAAAAATAGACCCTCATGTACAAAGACAAATGGGGTATGTTTCATTACCTCGTTAGTAAGGGAGCTCTTTGCAATCACATACCACAGCCTGCATGTACACAACATGTGGAGAATCGAGCTGGCAATGAAGGTGATGAAACCATTTTTATGATAATCTACAAAAGAAAAGAAAAAAATACATTTTAACAAAACATTCATTCATTCATTCATCTTCTTACCCGCTTATTCCCGAATCCAGGGTCACGGGGGTCTGCATCCCAGGCGCAGCATAGGGCGAGAGGCGGGGTACACCCTAGACGGGTTGCCAGTCCGTCTCAGGGCCACACATAGACAAACAACCATTCACATGGACAATTTACAATCACCCATCCACATGTTTTTAAACTGTGGGAGGAAACTGGAGTACCCGGAGGAAATGCAAACTCAGGACAGAAAGATCCCGGCCCGGGATTCGAACCCAGGATCTTCTTGTTGTGAGGCGACTGTGCGATCCGCTACGCCACCGCGCCGCCCAGAAGACAACATGATAGTCAGAAGTGGGATATGAACTCATGCCTCCAGGGGAGACTGCGACCTTAACGCAGCGCCTTAGACCGCTCGGCCATCCTGACATTTAACAAAACTATTATGGATAATTACAAAAAAAGTAACATGCTCCAAGTATGTATTTCATTGGTCAGGGAAATTAACTGGGTTCTGTTCATGTCCATAAACAGTTGACTAAACATGCCTCCATATTTGCGTCCAGATCTGGGGGACTCGGATATTGAGTAGATCTGATGCTGTCCTCCACACTCTCACCCATCACTCAGTTGTCTTCGGTGGTGGTCTGGTTGCCTTACATATCAGGGATCCCTCATGTCTGTGCCTTAGTTTGGCCGGAGTCCTTTCCTGTATATTATAACCTCAATATCATTTATGCGGTATTTAAACATTTTCTCTCACCCCCCCCCCCTTCTGTCAAGGTATACAGCGCTGGATCCGGAGCGTCGTGTATCGGCTTGGTCATCACATTCCCACCATGACTTCAGACGTCACCTTATTTCCAGCCACCAGAACTGTTTTCCCTCCCTCCCTCTCTCTCTCTCACACACACACACACACACACACACACACATTTCTGTTCAACCCAAATGAGGATGGGTTCCTTGTTGAGTCTGGTTCCTCTCAAGGTTCTTCCTAATCCCACTCTAAGGTTTTTCCTTGCCACTGTCACCCCCGGCAACCATCAGGGACAAACTTATTATTAATCTATTTATCATTTATTCTGTAAAGCTGCTTTGAGTCAATAACTTGTAAAAAAGCGCTAAACAAATAAAATTAAATTTAAAAATATTTTATCAATTGGGGACTGAGACAAAGAAGTCCAAACCCCACTCACTGTAATTTTCCGTAGAAGAGACGTAGGTGAGCAGCAGCAGTCCAGCATTCTCACTGATGGCACAAAGCAAGGTCAAGGCGCTTACAAGCTGCTCCCTAATCTGCCTGGCAAAACGGTCTCTGTAAAAGCTGAAGTAAGCCGCAGCTATCAGGAAGCGCGGAGCCGAGTGAACGCCGATGCAGAAGCGCCAGATGTAGCGTTGCGGTGTGAGGCCAAAGGCTGCACTGATGGATGGGAGATAATTGTGGACCTAGAAAGAGCATTTAACCATCAACATCGGATTTTAGACAGTAGTTACAATTATTCATTCATCTTCTTACCCATTTATTCCATAATTCGGGGTGACCTATCCCAGCGCATATAGGGTGAGAGGCAGGGGTAAGACATCTCAGAGCAACACATAGACAAACAACACCCCCCTCCCCCACACATACACATTCACTCCTATGGACAATTTAGAATCACCAATCGACCTAATCTGCATGTTATTGGTCTGTAGGAGGAAACCAGAGTACCCTGAGAAAACCCAAGCAAGCGAGGGGAGAACGTGCAAAATCAGCACAGAAAGATCCCCGGTCCGGGAATCAAACCCGCGACCTTGTTGTTGTGAGGCGACCGTGCAACAAAACAATGTTTATATTTTATTGTAGAAAATTCAGTAAACATATTAACACATAGGATGGCGCGGTGGCTAGTACAGTGTCCTCTGGGTAATCCGGTTTCCTCCCACAGTCCAAAAACATGTATATTGGGTTGATTGGTGAGTCTAAATTGCTCATAGGAGTGAATGTGCGTGGCCCTGTGATGGACTGGCGACCTCTTGCGCTATGTGAGCTGGGATAAGTGGACCCCTGTGGCGAGAGGCAGGGGTACACCATGGACGGGTCTCCAGTCCATCACAGGGCCACACATAGACCCCCCCCCCACACACACACAGTTCTATGGGCAATTTTTCAGAATCACCAATCGAACTAATGTACATGTTTTTGGACCGTGGGAAGAAACCGGAGGAAACCCACGTAAATATGGGGAGAACAGATAAACTAATCAATCAATAAAAAACCCCCAATAAAGTTCGTATTAAATCTCTTTTACGCACTTTTATCATGAGGCTACACGTGACATTTACTCGGTGATTTGTGTGAATACCTGACAGTGTGTGTTGGTCGATTCATTGTAGTGATAAAGAAGTGAAATGGCGATGCAGGTGATGAAGCCGAGGAGCGGCAGACACACGGTCACTATAGTGAAGGCAGTGAACGGCAGCCGAACGAGCGGTTTATCGCGCTCAGTACCACCGCCACCGCCGCCATACGGTCCCCCCAGCATCCCGCTAACACACTGCTAACTCTTGAACCAACAGGTCTTCACTACAGCTAATCTACACTCCATTTCATTCTACCAGCATTCACTTGTGTTTTTATCATCGGGTCAAATAGAAATTATTTTTAAGCAGCAAAAGTGACTAACAAACAGAAATATAATAATAATAATAATAATAAAAAAAAAACCCCACAATAAGTTCAGTATTTATCTAACCGGAAACCGATTTTGCTGATTTTACGTTAGTACGTGATGACGTCTTTAAACATCCGGCGACGGCATTAAATTTAACATAAAAGTCTATGCTACGCTTATATAAATTATATATATTTTTTCAATTTAGATTTAAAATTTAGCTTTGTTTTCTTCAAAAAGTGCAAACAATTAATACAAAAAAATAAGTAAAGCGTTTAAAGTAAGATCGATTAGGGTTATCTCTTCTTTTCCTTTCGGCTGCTCCCGTTAGGGGTCACTACAGCGGATCACTCTTCTCCGCACTACCCTGTCCTCTACATCTGCCTCTTTCACCCCAACTACCTGCATATCTTCCCTCACCACAACCGCAAACCTCTTCCTTGGTCTTCCTTTTTCCTCCTGCCCGCCACCTCCATCCTCAGCATTCTTCTACTAATATACTGCATGTCCAAACCATCTCAACCTCTAACCTCCCTCACCTTGTCTCCAAAACATCCTACATGTGCCGCCGTCCCTGTAAAAAACTCATTTCTAACCCTGTCCATTTCCGTTTGACAAAGCTACTGTCTCTCAACCGTACAACATTGCAGGTCTCACTATAGTCCTATAAACTTTCCTTTTCACTCTTGCCACTATTCTCCACCCTGCCTGAACTCACGTCTCTTAACAGTCTTTATTACTTTGCACTGAGGAGTACTTAAACTCCTTCACCTTCACTACCACTTCTCCCTGCAACCTCACCACTCCACTTCCTTCCCTCTCATTCACACACATGTACTCAGACTTACATTCCCCTTCTCTCCACCTCTCCAGATTCTTCTCAACCTGCTCCCTACTCTCATATTAATAATTAGTTTAGAGGTCTGAAATAGAACTTCACTTAAATACTAATGTCTTGAAAAAAACACAGAACAGAGGCTCTATTTAAATGAATAATCACCTTGAAGTTAGCTACGTCCCTATAATATATGATTTCTTCTGACTTAAAATATATTTATAATCTATACTTCTGCCACTGTCAGCCTACTTATAAATAGAGCAAGCCTTTAAAATTGATAAAACAAAAGCTCAAACTGAGATGATACTAATAATGGCAATAACACAATTATAATAAGCAACTGTAATACAAAAGCCTCACATCATCTGATATTAATCTTTTTGCCAGAAGCCCCTTTAAAGTATGTCATAAATCAGATTTATGTATAAATCCTAAAAATACAAGTTTATATAAAAATTTAACATTTTATATATTCAGGCACTTATTCAGGTATTCAAAATCAAGTATTTTGATACAATGAATTTCAGACACATGAATAGTGATTCTCATGTTCCATAACATGACTGTGGTTAGAAATCATTTCTGTACAAAAAAAAATTGTAAGAATTATTAGAACTTTTTTGATGTAAAAAGATGTTTATTTGCACATACATTATATGTCCTTGTTGTTCGGCTGATTGACCAGATACTATATGGGAATGTAGACTTTTTTTTTCTTGTAAAATGATTTAAATCAGCTACAATATAGAGAACCACCGTAAATTTTGCACCTCAGTTCCAAAGTGAGGCATTACATTACGACTGGGGTGGGGGAAGGTCCCAATTCAGGTAAAGCAAGTTGTTTTAATTTGGGGTATAAACAGAAATATTTTTTTTTAAAGACCAGTCTCCAACCTAGGGAAGACCATCCACCTCCATAGTAACCCCAGCCTAAGAGCTCTGAAATGGCAAAACATCCTGCAGACACTGACAATATATTAATGAGAAGTACCTTCTAGGGACATTACTATGTTCTGCATGTAACATTCAATCTGGTACATTGATATACAACATACTTGGGTTTTGTTTATACTACAGCCAATCACACTCATTTAAAGGAGCAGCTTGTAATTTTTGAATGTTTTAAGACATGTACAAACCATATCATTCTAAATAGACTTTCAAATAAAGGTTCATTTTCAATATTACCATGCAGTGGAAAATGTTTTCCTATGAGATTTGCCTCACTGGCAAGCAAAGGGTTTTAAAAATCAAACTGCTCCTTCAAAGTAATGTTCAAACAGCATTTCCTCCACTTTTAACAGGAAAGCCTTTGTAAGTTGAGTTTATTAGGTGTGTTTATAGTGAGAGAACAAGACATTGGCAGTGTCCGTGTATAGCCTAGGGTTAGAGAGTGAAGCTATCTACTTGTTAGCATCATTTGGTTTCCTCTCATCCCTCTAGGTTCTCAGGATTCACTATCAGAGCCGTTGCTGCTGTCTCGGCTAATCTCAATCTGCAGCGATGGAAGGTTGTCCAGTCGGCTTTTTTTCATTTTGTTGGACTTCTGCTCTTTTTGCTTGATCATCGCCCCCCACATTTTTTGCAGCTGTGAATCATCATCTTCATCCTCAGAATCATCAGCCCCGTCTGAGTCAGCGTCACCTTTTTGTCGGCTCTTACGTGAAGGTAACACACTGCTCCCTAACTTGACAGAGAGCTTGCCATCGCTTTGGTCGTCTTTATTTGTTGGTCCCAGTCGGCTCCACAGACCCCCTGATAAGGAATCTATATACAGTAAGTCGAAAAAAAGCAAAAAACAACAACATGCATTCTTATTGTGTCCTACCTGACTTTTTATCCTTAGAGGGCTCAGAGTAGAGTGCCCGTGATTCAGGTTTTGTCGTCCCTAGTCTGCTGTGAACATCAGTAAGTGGCTCTCTACGAGTGGCTGTGTTTCTCGAGGCGACAGGAGAGACAGAGCGATGCCTGTCTGGAGAGTGCAGCCTTTTTCCTAATCTTTGTCTCACATCTAGAGAAAAAGAGATTTTACTGATTATATTGTATATTTAGTTATTTTTTAAAATTAGTAAATAAGAGTGATCGTTTCTTTTGTGAATAATCACTTAACTGTCTCACCTGTTTTTCCAGCAGTGACCACAAGAGGGCGTGTCCTTGTCTGCGAAAGTCCTTGTCTTTTCTCCTCCAATAATTGCCTGACATCAGTCACTTTTTCTGAGGTAGGTTTGGTCACACCAGTACCAGTACTACTACCACCACCACCACCACCACCACCACCACCACTACTACTACCAATGCGACTTCGTATACTGCTACTAGATGAACCTGAGTCACTCCGAATAGAGTTTCTAAGACAAGATTAATTAGATTAAAAGGTTTATCAGATTCATAATTAAAAAGAAACCAATGAAAACCTCAGATCACAAACCTGATAGACTTGAGGTTACTCTCCACCTCATCTGCATACATGGTCATCTTCATACTTTTTTTAGGTGACGGTGTTGAGATCATCTTTAGCTCCAGGTCATAGTCCATTTCATCTGAATCTGAGGACCCTGAAAATGAACCTCCCAGACGGCTATGGACACCCCCTCCCCGAGGTTGTGCGCCTCCCTCTCTGTCTTTATACTCTACAACTCTGTCATCGGCGTCCATGTCTTCCTCGCCATCTTCCTCCTCCTCCTCTTCCTCTTCAATGGGCTCTTCTGGTAGATTCACCAGATCAGCTGTTTTGACAAAGATAAATGCTTAGTGTCAGGTAGGAGCTGCTGTCAAATTAAAAGAAGCAAGACTGATTGATGAAGTGCCAGACTGTATGACTAAGCAAAGAGCTACCGCGACTGTCTGGGAACATGACTCATACCTGAATGCCGGTGTGTATATGGTGGAGTGTGCCCCATACTATCTCCTATTAGGGACTTTTTGGTTTTTAGAACATCACGCTGGATTCTCCGTGTGTGATATCTACGCTTCCTAAAGAAACATAAATGTTAGACTAAAATAAACCATATTAGGAAAATAGAGCTTTAATTTAAGCTTCACATAAAACAGATTGTCAGTCATTTGTGTTAAAAAAAAAAAAAAAGATCATTGACCCTGTGTTTGACCCTGACAGAGCAGACATTTCAAATGAACAATTTAGACAAAGCTGGTATACAGAAAAATGTTTTTAAATAAAATGAATTATACATACAATACGCTAATTATATATA
>JAOTRA010000016.1:4864763-4882223 GCA_026260255.1 Pseudolaguvia tuberculata
ACACACACACACGTTTATTAAAAACACTAATCACTCATTTCATATCACTACAAAAATGTTTAATATTTAAATTTCTGGCATATGGTCTTATCTAGAGAATTCATTCATTCACTCATTCATTCATCCATCATCTTACCCGCTTATTCCCTAATTCGGGGTCATGGGGGTCTGCTGGAGCCTATTCCAGCACACAGAGGGGGAGAGGAAGGAGTAGAACCTGGACAAGTTAAAATAACTATATAACTGGGGTAAAATTAGGGTTAGGTGCCCGAGGGGCCCAGCTGTGGTAACTTTGTGGTAGTGCTGGAAATTATTAAAGAAACATACGCTTGCATACGTATTATAATAGGTAATTAAGGTATTTCCTAAATGTTTCAATTTCACCTTTTAATCATTATTATTCATTCATTCATTTTATTATCCACTTATTCCCTAATTCGGGGTCACAGGGGTCTGCTGGAGCCAATCCCATTGCACATAAGGCGAGACGGAGGAGTACAACCTGGATGCCAGTTCATTGCAGGGCGCGCGCGCGCATGCACACACACAGCTTATTCCACAGAAATAGAACATGACCCAAAATATTGAACCGTTTATGGAGTCGTCTTCTTCTCCTCCTTTTGGCTGCTCAAGTTAGTAGTTGCCCACAGCAGATCATTCTTCTCCACACTTCCCTGTCCTCTACATCTGCCTCTTTCACCCCAATTACCTTCATGTCTTCTCTTACCACATCCATAAACCTCCTCCTTGGTCTTCCTCTTTTCCTCCTACCCACCACCCCCATCCTCAACATTCTCTTACTGCATGTCCCTCCTCTACACATGTCCAAACCATCTAAACTTAGTGTCCCTCACCTACATGTGCCGTCCCTCTAATCAACTCATTTCTAATCCTGTCCATCCTCGTCCCTCCCTATGAAAATCTCAACACCTTGTTTATCAACACTGACAGCAACAGTCCAAACACTCAAAAACACTTAAGAACTGATAGGATTGTTAGATCTTTGGGGTTTAAATCATGTCCTTGCAACCTGTATCTCCATCTGATTCTACAATAGAAAAAGCATCCAGTCCGTTCAAGTCTTAAGCTTTTGAACAATTTTATCAACAATAAAAACACGAACATGAGCTCAAACAGTGAATTATACTGAACAGCATTCATATTCATTTGCATTCGAAATCTTTGCATTCAGGTCAAAATAAACCCACCTGATTCCAACCCTGTACAGAGGACATAGCAAGAGGAAAACAATACAGTTTAAACCAAGGCAATAACTAGACTTTACGGCAGGCAGCTTCAGGGATAATAAAAGGATCAAATGTTTTTCAATGCATTTATATGAACCTAAAAACTAAAATGAACAGTATTCGGTTTAACATAAAAGTTGTAAACTGGTCACAGTATATAAGGGAACGGTCACTTATTTTAGATCATTATTATTCAAAAGGAATCCAGATGTTTCTTGCCGTCAAAAGTATCTAAATTCTGGCTTTGAAAAGAACATTAAAATTTAAATCAGAGTATATATATATATATATGCATTCAAATATCCAACTGAGCTGAAGCGCCAGTCGGGACAAAATTCATTTCATATAATAGGGGAAAAGCAAGAATCCTAAACACGACAGAAGACCACCGAAGCCATAAGTCAGTATCGCTTCTAAGAAATTTTTTTTCGACATTGGCCTTTAACAGAATTCCGCAAAGTGCAGTTTAACGACTAGTGTCAGGACTCCGTTCTCTTCGGACTGATAAAATAACACTGGTTTAAGTGCAGATTGTAAGAATAAAAAAACCCAAACAAACAACCCTCACCCTATTACATGGGTTACTCATTTCCAACATCCTGGTTAACAATATCATAATGTATCTCTCACTGCATTGAAGCTGATTCATTCACAGTTCATTTTATTGGGATGCGTTATAAAAACATTTGGATATAAAAAAAAAAAGAACTGGTTCTGGTTCAGTGAAGAAGCGGACCTAAACTCGACACAAGCAGCAATACCTCAGAGTCTGTCCACAACGTGTTTTATTCGGAGTCTTTTCGCTCATTAAAATAAAAATAAAACAAAAAGTAACAAACTATTAATAGCGCTGTGCTCCATTCTTAAAGAAAGAAAAAAACCCCAATAATTTCACCACAGGTCCATTTCCTGATTTAGTTTTTCCATCTCTGGTGAAGGGCTAAGCAATTATTTACATGATGAGAAAGGGACAGGGGGGGGGACATCAGTTTTTGCAAAGAGGATGTGTTAAACGTTTATCGGTCCATCTCATCCAGTAGCGGAGTGGCATCTCCGGCGATGGACATCGGCGTGCTCTCGATCATGGGGCTCGGCGAAGGGCGCGGCGTCATCCGTGATGCCTTCTTTCGTCTCTCAGCCTCTTTCTCCTGCAGCCACTGTTCAGCCATTTTACCCCAATCTACAGCCGTGTGACTGGTTGGTCTGGAAAGACAGCAAAATACAAAATGTCAAAATTTAGCATGGGATCATTTAAAAATCGATTAGCTTTTGACTCATTCCTGTTCCTGTCCATCCTCGACACTCCAGATGAAAAGCTCTGATTAATATATAATATTATATAAAAATATACAGGAATTTAACCAACATGTGGTCTTGTGTTAAGTACCTGACATAGTAAAAGACAAACAGGACAAGGAAGAAAGATTTTACTACTAATTCCTACAAAAATAACCATATTTACATATTAATTGTTTTGTCACACCGTTTTAACTAAAACAGTAAATTATCAGGCAACACTAATCTATCAGAATTCACTTACTTTGGCTGTGGCGTTCGAACCCTGGACGAAGAGGAGGATGAGGATGGTGTAGATGAAGGGTGTTGGTGGTGACTATGAGAGGATTGCGGCGTGCTGCTGGGATACTGCGGCGTGCTCATGGACTGCTGTTGGCCTGGGGTAGTGTACGAGTAGCTGGGTGTCATCATGGGTGTCGCCATAGGCTGCTGCGGGGTCGCAAACACCTGAGTGTCAACCAAAAATGATTAATGTACTTTAAATATTATAATTGATTGTAATGATTAGGTAAATATTGCGAGAGTATAATAAACGTACATGATAAGCACTGCTGCTGCCTCCTCCTCCTGCACTGCTTCCTCCACTGTACCCATACTGACTGGAAGCCCACTGTGCTGGAGTAGTGTTAGGATTTTGGCCTTGCCCTGTAACTGCTGCTATAGCGTTAAACATTTGTGAGGTCACATTTCTTGGCAGAGAGTTGACAGCACGAGTGAGGTCTGAAAAAGTGAGCGAGAGAGAAAGAATGGAAATCAGGTTTCATCTATTAAAAGATGACTAATGTCTTGTCTTTATATATTGTGATAGAATTTAATTATGAAATGAACAGACAGCAATATCGATATTTTTTGTGTACTATATTACAGGGGTCTCCAAACTAGGTCCTGAAGGGCTGGTGTCCAGCAGAGTTTAGTTCCAGCCCTAATCAAACACATCTGAACCAAAGAATCAGGATCTTTGTAGGTATTCTTCAAACCTAGAGGTACGCGTGTCTCCAGGAGTTTGGAGACCCCTGTACTATAATAGATGTGCCTTTTACATACATCTCAACATCTGTACTAAAGCTAATGGTGATTACAGTATTTTGACTGACCTGCAAAGTTAATGTTGGCAGGAGTTGCATTCACAGATGCTGGTGTACGCATTCTGCTGCTACTGCTGGGAGTAACTCCTTCATACACACACACAAACACATTAATATATTAATTGCACAGGTGGACTAAATTATAAACACCACAAACACTATTAGATTGAAAATAACTCCAGATAAAAGGCTTTAAAAAAAAGAAAAAAAAAAAAAAAGAGGGGGTTGTCACTGACCAGGCACAGGCTCCTGGTAGTGGTCTTTAAACCAGCGGAAGAGTCCATTAACGGTAGGGAATATTTGGGAGCGGTACCGGAATCCATCTGGAATGATGGTTACATACTCTATTCTAAAGACAAAGTAGGCAGATGGTTAATGGTTGTAAATTAAGTGTACTTCAACTTTATAAAAGTAAACAGCAAGTTTTGGGGTTCTACCTCGGCTTGCCTCTAGGTTGGTATCCTAAAATGAACTTTCCAGGCAAATCTCTGCAGGCCGATACAAAGTAGGGGATGAAAGTGGGCTTTTCTTTCTTTGCCTTTATAAGGATCTCCTCCATTTTCTGCATAACAGGATCAGTTTAAAAAAAAAAAATACCCGAACTGAATCAGAGCATCCAATAGTGGACATATTACATGTCTTGTATTGCTTAATTAAGTCACTAGTGAATGCTTAGGATCGCACCTTTCTATCTCCACCATTGCAGTCTTGGAAGTACTTGTGACTGAGAAGATCCCGAGCGAAAGCAGCCATAGGCTGTACATAACGGGCTGTGATTTCATCGAGATCTTCAAACTCCTAAAAACAGTGAAGGAGTAGTCAGTACAAAAAGATCCACATTGAGAGAAATGTAGTAAATTCCTTTATGCAACATCTGGCAAAATGAAGGCCCTAATAAAAGAATAATAATAGTCTAGTTCACCTCGTTGTTAATCCAGAGTGTGTGTCCCAGGCTAAAAGCGTTCTCTTTTCCCTCCTCCCGAACATCCACATGCTGGTAGATCCCATCTGCAACCTTCCAGGTAACAGTCAGGTGATTTTCTCCTTTACTGCTCGGCCTTATCACCACATCACCCTGATCCATCGTCTCCATCATTTTCTCTGCCTGCTTAAAGTTAATGTTGTGGAACGATGGATGGGCAATAACACGCTTGATATAAGCTAGGGGAAAAAAATAAAAAAATAAAAATAAAAGATTTTTTAGGAAAATTTAATTTTGGAAATTTGGAACCTCCATGTTGGTGTTCGTAGTGTTACAAAAATAATCATTTGATTCTTACTGGTCCTTTGCTGTTTCTTCTTTTGCTCTTCATCGTGTTTCACATCCTCAGTTTCAGAATCAAAGTCGTAGTATGTGTCTTTAGGAAGCTTCCACTCATTGTTCTTGTCACCAAGGTCAGATGTCCTACAGGTAAGATCCACGTTGAACTTCTCAATGTCAATCTTCATAATACGACAGTGAACGGTCATGCCAACCTTTAAACAAAAAAAATTGTCAAGTAGAGTAAGGACAAGCATGTAACTCCCACTCATTATTTCTCCACCACAACCTCACAGTTGGGGCAACCGTATTAACGACTGCATAAAATTGACACGTTTCACCGCTTTTAAAAGATTTCTGATTGTCGTTGATGTAAATCAAAGAGAAATGAAGCAAATTAGCTTTGCGTGTTTGGTGGTCTCACCTTGACCCTTTCTTCTGGATGTTTAACTACTTTGTCGGAAAGGAACTTGGTGGGGATAAAACCCATGACACCGTTATCTAAACGTGTTCTCACACCAATAGCCTGTCCTGGACATGAGCCACTGTCAAAGTGATTCCAGACCTAAGGAAAGCAGCAAAAATAAATTGTTAATGAAAAAACCATTATTTTTAAATGGAATGGTATCCCTGCTTGGATGGCTGCCGCCTCGACCCGGTCCCGGACAAGCAGCAGCAATAATATTTAATCTTTGATCAGTTTTATTCTTACTGGCTAATCATGACTAGGATGTGGTTACTATGGCCATGAGGTAAAGAAATCTGTACAAAATTGTAAAGAAGAAAAAGTGTAACTAAAGAAACTTTTACAGAAGGGAATGTGTCCCACACCTCACTGAGTTCAGGGAAGTTATCCTGCTGGCAGAAAGGACACTGCCACAGTCCAGTGTCATCATTTCGAATGGCCTGATCATAACTTTCGCCTTGAGGCCGTCTGTGTGCGATTCCAGTTACGACACTTGTGATTAGCTTGCCTGTGAAAATATAACAAAAAAAACCCATTTTTTTTAATCTAACTAATTTAAGACTAGCAAATGCATTACTGCATCACTGGACCTACCAATATAAAAGGTCTCAGGAGTCTCCTTTGTTAGCATGTTAAAGACCTCCTCTGTGTTGGGTGGTCTGTACAGGGCTCGCAAGTCTTTATATCTACAGCTGAGTTCGGCACGGATATCGTACAGTGTGATTCCCTTATTGCCGTAGCCCTGGTGCCAGACACAGAAATGATAAGATTATAAATATATGTACCGACACGTCCTTATGGAAATGTAACCAAACAGCAATGGACAGATTAAATAAATCAGATACTTTAAAAGAAACAACCGTACACCTAAAAATCCTATCAAGCTGCTCACAGAATCAATTGGTTATCTGTGGTTTGTATTGCTGACTCACCTGTCTCTCCAACTCCTCAGCAAATGCATCCAGGTCCAGATCCTTTAGCCTCTCTGGATTCTCCAGGATCTCCTCTAAAGCTCCTGCAGGATTGGCATCTTCTGCTGACTCATCATACTCCAGGGCATCCACTGCCATTTTACGAGCCCATTCATACGTTTCAGGATGAACACGAGAGCCATCCAAAACCTCAATGTAGGAGTCAGTGCTACAGAGGGAAATACAGAGCTTAGCTTCCCCCCCTCACAGATTAGATGAAACCAGTGAAGGTCAGGTATGAGCAAGTTAGGTTACCTGTCACCAAGGGAGGCGGTGTCGATTTTAATAAAACCAGCACAGTTGATAAACACTTTAGGTCCCATATGACACATGGTAACCAACTGCGTCCGGTTTTCCAAACGAGTGTTGTTTTGTTTAAGGATCTGTTTTGAAGAATAGACGCAAAAAAATGTAGCATCTAAAATTACATTTCCAAACCCACACAGTGTAACAAACACTAAGGAGATATTAGGAGGGGAAAAAAAGAAGCTTACCTTTAAAAGATGTGATCCTTTTCTTGGTCCTAAGCCACAGACGTATTGTACAAGGCTCTGCATGTAAGGATGTGCAATGGCCCTGTTCACATCTACACCAACTTCATTCACACGGTTTATAAACTCACAGTAAAGTGCACTGAGCAGCTCCTCCTTCACAACATGCTCCTAGACAATATAGAAATAAACGTTTATTAAAAACACTAATCACTCATATAATATCACTAGAAAAATGTTTAACATTTACATTTCTGGCATATGGTCTTATCTAGAGAAGTCGTTCATTCACTCATTCATTCATCTACTCGCTTATTCCCTAATTCGGGGTCATGGGGGTCTGCTGGAGCCTATCCCAGCACACAGAGGGGGAGAGGAAGGAGTAGAACCTGGACAAGTTAAAATAACAAAAATTTTGTAGATTGCAACCGTGTGTAACTCTATTACCTGTAGCGGATGCAGTTTAAGACACAGGATGTCCTCATCACTGCTGCACACCTGAGCAAACTCCACTAGTGGGTCCTGAATCTTACGACCTACGGACACAGCCTGGCGAAGAAGTGGAGGGTAGTCCCTAAAATCCGTCTGTACAAGATAGGGATGTTTATCATTTTATTTACTGTATATATTTATAATGAACACTTTTTCAAAAACATAAAAAAAAACATAAAATAAATATGGACACATATGGAATTCATCAAAAACAAAAACATGTGACTCATCCTTACGCTTTTACCGTAGGCTGGGAAATAGGAAGTGGGAAATAGAAATTGGGAAATGCGAGAAAAGTCTTGCATGTGGTTACAACACATTCTACTGATGCAATGTACACAGATTACACAAAACTGTAAAAATATTTTTTTTACCTCTGACTTTTTGCTATTCATATACAGTTGGGCTAACTCATTGTCCACAAGCTCAACTCCCACAGCGGGAAGAGATGAATCTTGCTCCAACTCGCCGACAGTGCGCTTGATGTCCTCCACTAGCATATGAGCATCACTACATATTAAAGATAAGAGGCAAACGCACACCAATGAACTTACAGCAGCCATAGTGAGTAACGCACAATGAACTGCCCAAAAGGTAAAACAAAAATGAAATACCGATTTTCACCAGCAACAGCGACCACGTGTGGTTTCTTACTGAGAAGAAACTTCTTGAGACTTTCAATGTCCTGAAGCTGTTGAGACACAATTTTGTTAGATTATTATTGAAATATCTGCAAAGGGATAAAAATACATCTACAGTTATGTGAGTGTTGTACCTTTTTCTCCCTCTCCTCCTCCTTCCATGCATTTCTCCTTTTTAAGAAGTTAGGTAGTCTAAGAAAGTCTACCACTTCCCCTTCGCCGTTAATCAGAGCACAGAAAACTGGCGTGTCCCTGTTAAAAACACACCCACATTCAAATTAAAAGTGACACAAAGACACAAAGAATTTACTTTAAACAAAAACTGAAATGGTCAGTACCGGCCAGCGGCAAATGCCACACCCAAAACACGAATGCCTTTGCCTTGAGCATCATCCATTAGGTCATCGTCCTCCTCAACCTGTTGGTCTGGCCTATATGGAGCCACTTTCAGCCAGTTATACAGTTTCCTGCAGCATGACTACATTACAAAAACAACCAATTGTTAATTGGAATAATATAATAGTAATAATAATGTAATAGCAATTTTAACTGCATAAAAATCTTAAATCTTATCTCATCAATCTTAAATGTTTCACCAGTAACAAAGATACCAATGGTTTAATTGAACTATTAAATTACAATATAAAGAAATGTAAGGCTAATAAAATATTTCAGGCAATCTAACGTTTGATTTAAGAAAGATATTCTTCATAAGATTTCTAGATGACAAAACGTCGTTCACTACCATCATTAATATTAAAACCTTTAACCGCATTTTAATGCACCTTAATAATATTTTCTTTGGCTTCGGCAAGAAGTTTATTCTTCAGTTCCTTAGCCATCTGAGGATAAAGGAACTGCTGGAGAGCACGTTCAATGGCCAGCGTTCTCTGTTTATTCCACTCTTGGACTTGGTGACTGAACTCATCTCTGTAGTAGAACTGCTTTATCTCGTCAAAGTAGGTCTGATCACCACCATATCTGCAACAGAAAAAAATGTGGAAAATGATCATTAAAATGTATACAAAGAGGGGAAAAAACACTGATTTATGTATAAATAAATTGGTTACTAATAAATTAGTTGTGTATAACCGTTTTACCCTTTAACTCCAACCAAATCAATGCTGATGTCTATAGTGAGCAGTCCCTCATCTTCTGCCAAGCACATCTTCAGGAATTGATCTCCATTTAGCTCCTTCACCGCCTTGTTCTTTAAATATTTGAAGGAATATGCATAGTGTGCCTCGTCTACATCCTACAATACAGAGGAATAACAGCATGAATCCCTAAGCAACAAAATCATGAATATTGTCCTTAATATTCACACATTTCATGCATAGAAAAGAGAAGCTACACATTTTCTAATATAAAAACCTATGACATCATTTTAAAGTCAGCTACTATTGTAATTATTTTTACTCTTGGGGGAGAGGGGGGGTCCCAAATTGCCCTTAGGAATGAGTGTGTGTGTGTGTGTGTGTGTGTGTGTGTGTGTGAGTGGTTTGTCTGTGTGACCCTGTGAATCACCAATCAACTTAATGTACATGCTTTTGGGCTGCAGAGGTTTGCCAGAGAATCTGAACGCAAAAGGCAAGGAAAACATGCAAATGGCACATAGAAAGATCCATTGCCCGGGAAACAAACCCAAAACCTTCTTATAGTGAGGTAACCATGTTAACCACTACACCAGCCAATCCAAGAGGCTATTTTAAGAAATACATTTCTAAAGAATCTTAGTCTTGATTTTCAGATAGAAACACAGACGCCCTTACCTTCTTGCCCTTCTTAGTGGGTTTAATGTTGATCTTGGCCCTTTCTTGGAAAGTCTGTCTTAACACATGTCTGACTAGAGGCTCACGGGCTATTTGCATGGCAACCATGTAGCGTGTGCCCTCTAGAACAGTTTCTGGTGTGTTGAACTGACTGAACATCGAAATAAACAGTATTTTATTACACAATTATTAGAAAAACATCCGGTAGTGTTATTAGAAAATTATTCATTGCTACTATAATTCATTTTATTAACATGACTACTTATTTACCTGCATAAATAATCCTTAGCCAGCTCCAATGGCTCGGCAGGAAACTGCTCAGTTTCATGTCGCTGGTAACTGTCACGCAAGTTTTCTCCAAACTGCTCAGGCGTCAGACCAAACTTCTTAGCCAGTCCATCTATAAGCAACAAAAATAAAGACAGCTAGTAAGATTATTTATTATTCATATTCAGCATCCTTAGTCCAAACAATGCTATTCCTAGATAAAACAATGTAATGACATGCCAATGAAAACCAACATGAATACATACCAAGTCCAGCAGCCTGGCAGATGCTGTACATATCTCTACGGGAGGCTTGCTTCAAATCAGGTCCCTTCTGCTCTTCCTCCTCCTCCTCCTCCTCTTCTTCTTCTATTTCAGCATCTTCACCTGGCATCAGCAAGATCGTATTACAGTTGTATCTATATATTCTACTCTGTAATGTTTCTAATCTATAAAAACATGGCTGTACCATCTTCCTCCGACACTTCCTTTCTCTTCTTTAGTTTTTTTTTGGTGACTTTGACTGCATTTTGCATCCTGGGGATGTCTCGGCCATAATACAGCAAAAAGTGATTGTACACATCGCTTAGCTCTTCTATAGACTGGACGTCTTTCAGTCTGACGAAGAAAACGTTGACAAAGCACAAAAACAATCAAATTTTTTTTTTAAATATTACACATTATAAAATGTATGCAATATTCTCTTTCCTTAATCGATCATTGGTTTGCTCACCTTTCCATATCAGATGTGTCCAGTGGACGAATAGCATCAGCCAGAGGTTTATCAGGGTCAGCAGAGATCTGTTCAAATTGATATGACTGCATTCTCTGGAAAAGTCGGGTTAGGTTCTGCTTTCGTGTCCTCAACTGGTTCCACTAATAAAAACAGGTTAAACAATATTATTTAAAAATAAAATTTAAAACAACAACTACATGACATAACGAGGGGCAAATCTAACAGCAACTTTACTTTTTCATCCCATTGCCAGACCTTCCACAAATCATTAATGTTGAGCTCTGGTTCCACATATTCTTTCCTGTAGAAAGCAATAAAAGGAACCTAAGAGAGAAAAAAAGAAACGGAATCAGTTTAATAATGATTAAAAGAGACTGTGTTTAACTGCCCTGTTAATATAACCACCGGATAATCAAAGGTACATTTTCTTCTCCTTTCGGCTGCTCCCGTTAGGGGTCGCCACAGCGGATCGCTCTTCTCCACACTACCATGTCCACTAAATCTGCCTCTTTCACCCCAACTACCTGCATGTCTTCCCTCACCACGTCCATAAACCTGAATTTTAATTCATCACTTATAGACCTGAATTAGGGTTAGAAAATGAACGAATGAATAAATAAATAAACGGCTCCCTAACTTTTACATTCCTCCACACCAAACCTGTAAGTTATCTTGAAGAAATATAATGTGGCAGTTTATGTTTGGTATACAATAACTTTTATATGAGGCGAGTAGCCATACAACACGCAAGATAATTTCACAGAGCGGTCCAGTATTACATACACATCTAAAGATGTGGACCAAAATGTTTGCAATAACTAATAAATACATTTAGTAATTATATATAAAGTAATTATTTAGTAATTATATATAAAGACACTTTAATTTCATGTATGAGATTTAATGTTACTTAAAAAGCACATGCCATAATGAACCCTTTATATTAATGAGTCATTAGTGCAAAATAAAGGTTACAATTATATAGAAAGGAATCGATCTACATAAAAGGTACCTCAAAGTGTTGGTTTCTCATGAAGTTAAGTGCCTCCTTGATCTTGGCAATGGTACTAGGGCCTCTTCTACTAAAGTTAGTAGTGGTTCCACGGTCCAGGTAATCTGTGCTCTCCTAGACCGAAAAAAGTTTTAATTCATATTAAGAATGACATCACAGGATTTCAATATATTTGAGGAACTTTACAATACCTGCATGGATATAGTGGGGGTAGAGAAAGCATTTCTGTAGATCCATTCAGCCTCTTCTTCTAATTCATCATCCTCAGCAGGTTTCACAGGTATAGTACGCAACTGAAGAGCACAATAACAGTTAGGTTTGCTTTTCTCTTTACTTTAGACACAAATACATTCAGTTCAGTGCTACCTGGAACGTTTACACACTCACCTGGAACCTCTCTGGCATATCCGTGGTACGTATCTCATTGTCCTGATCAGTCATGTGACTGCTCTCAAGCTCACTGGGCTCATAAATCTCAAAGATGCTACGTCTGCCCACTCTTCTCTTTGTCTGCTTTTTTGGTCGATCCCAAGCTTCATCATCCTGATCCTCTTCTTCCTCCTCAGCTCGATCATATGCTTCTGGGTCAAACTCAGCGAAGTCAAAGTCACCACCAAAAATTTCTTGAGCCTCCTGTAAAGCGCTATTAACAAAAATTTTTTTAACTTGGTCTTTCATCACTTTATATATAGACAAAAATCTGTGTCGAATAACATTGTGTTAACAGCAATGTACCGTGTAATGTGATAACTTACGCATCAGTATAACCGGTAAACTTCTTTCCCTTTTTTTTGGTGATAGGCTGTCCATCATCATCCACAATGAAATCATCAATGTCTGTAAAGATGAACAAAAAAAAATCATAAAATAAATAAACATTGTAAAAAAGCAGAAACATAATAACATCATTTAACCTTCAACATCACAAATGAAGCTTTACCAGATTCCTCGCCTTCTTCCTCATCATCCGGATGCAGTGCCTCTCCGCCTTCTCCAATGTCTTCTCCGTCTCCATCACCGTCTCCAGTAAAGATCTCATCTGCAATCTGGTCTTTTTCATCTTCTTCGCCATCTTCGTCATCATCCATTGTTCTCACACGTGAGTACTTCTTTTTCTGCAGTTGTAAAAATGAGATCCAGTGAAAACAGTATGACAATCATAAAGCATAAGAGTTGCCCTGTGCAAAATCCATTGATTGCTCAGATGTACTAAAATAACAAAGTCCATGATAACTATGATAAGTTATGATATATCCAGTTTTATTAGGACAGAATGTACAGAGGTGAACAAGCAGGAAAACAAATAGATGCCTTTGATAATACCGAATTGTTTGAAAAAGTATTTCTGTCACATTCTGTTAAAGTATAATGTTTATAAAGTTTATGAACACATACAGGCTTTACGAGCACTCTGGGGAAAATAAAGGTTGTGCACACCCACCCTCTTTACTTTAACACCTAAATTCTCTTCAATAAGATCCAAATCATCATCATCCAGAAGGTCATCATAACCTGAAAAAGAACATTCAAGTTTAAAACTAGAACCTGTAAATTTAAGAAATGGCATAAAACCATGTGTGTTAAAGAGAAAGAAAGACCAAACTAATATTGACCACGCTTCCGGCGACGATGTCGAACTTCCTCTCCAGAATCACTGTTTCCACCTTCACTTCTATTTTCCTCTTCTTCCTCCTCCTCCTCTTCATTATCATCATCAATAAGTCCTCTCAGGTTGCCATGTTCATCTTGATCCTCTGTGTTTTCATCTTCCTCTTCTAAAACCAAAACCAAAACAAAACATTAAAACCATTACCTTTAGACTTTTTTTTTATATCATAGATATACATTTTGATGCAAATACAATTTTAAAAAGACATTTTGAAAAGAAACACAGTTTGGAATGGGAGGTCACTATTTTAGAGAAAATATGTAAAACTCATTGATAATCGATTATTTTTGTCACACAATCCTCACTTACCATCATCATCATCTTCCATAAACCTCTGTGTTTTCTTAGGTTTCAGGTCTTTTTCTTCAAACTCCTCCTCGGACTCTTCCGCCTCACTCTCGATAAAGTCAGACATGTCTGCAAGCGCTGTTAAAAGATCTGCAAACCAAACTTTTCATTCAGTGGAATTTTAGGAAGAAGCATCGCTTACCATGGTTATAGTTCAAAATGGTTTAAATACCGCATTAACACGGAACATTACACTCATTCATTTATTTCCTTACCCACTTATTCCCTAATTCGGAGTCACAGGGATCTGCTGGAGCCACACCCAGCTCACATAAGGTGATAGAAAGGGGGTACACCCTGGACAGATCGCCAGTTCATCACAGGGCCACACACAGACGAACACACGCACGCACAGACAGAGACACAGACAGAGACACAGACAGAGACACAGACAGAGACACAGACAGAGACACAGACAGAGACACAGACAGAGAGACGAGCAATTTAGAATCACCAATCAACCTAATGTACATTACAGTTTTGGGTGAAAGGGAAAGAAGTCTAAAACATACAAAACACCAACCAATTTCGTAACCAATTTGGCTACGAAATCAATAATTAAAATCCCCAAAACACGCTGAAGTTTATTTCACTTTTACCGACGGAGAGTATGCGAAATCCAGAGAACAAGGCCTTCAGCGGCACGACTACAGCACAGCTCCAAAGGTGACGTTGGATAAACGATCAAATTAAGAATTATATACAAATTTAATTACTCCTACAATTTATTTTTCTTAAATATAACCGCATACTTACTTTCTCCAGCGATGTAAGTCGAGTAAAAACAAAAATATATATGTTAACGGTACGATGTGCTACGGCTTTCCTCAGCAGCTAACAACAAAAATGGCCGACAAAAAAATGCGTGATTTGCTTCCGCTCTGGTAACGTCACATCCGGTCAACGCTAAAAAGAAAACTATTTAAAAAGTGATGTTGGTGTGACTGATTTTAGCGTTTGACCACACTAATAAAATACAAAATACAACACTAGTAATATAAAATAAGAAAACAATTAGACAATGGGATATATACAAAACGTGCCCGAATAGGTTACGCAACATATGTCAACGGTGCCGACATATTGAAAAGGGCAACTAAAGCGGTTTTCCTCTAATGTTTAGCACTCCCACTTCTCCTCTTGTCTATCCTCCAGCTCCTCCTCCTGTCTTTCTTCCATCTCCTCCACCTGTCTTTCCTCCAGCTCCTCCTCCTGTCTTTTTGACAACTCCACTGTCTCTAAAGCGTACAACATTGCAGGTCTCACTACAGTCCTATAAACGTTCCCTTTCACTCTTGCAGAGACTCGCAGATCACAAATCACTCCTGCTACTCTTCTCCACCTGCTTGCACTTTTTTCTTCACTTCTCTAACACACTCTCCATTACTTTGCACTGTTGGTCCCAGGTACTTAAAATCTTCCACCTTCACTACCACTTCTCCCTGCAACCTTACCACTCCATTGCCTTCCCTCTCATTCACTTACATGTACTCTGTCTTACTCCTACTGACTTTCATTCCCCTTCGCTCCAGCACGTACCTCCACCTCTCCAGATGTCTGTTACAAAATATATTAAAAAGGGACTACAAACAGAAAAAAAAGGTCGTACAGTATTGATATATTGGCTGCACCACCACACCACCACCATCAAATGACCTCATAGTAAGCCTGTAATAACAGTGAATAATAACTATAGTGTTATTAACGATAACTAGTGTTACACTTATTCATTCATCTTCAAGGAAACTGGAGTACTCAGAGAAAACCCACTCAAGCATGGGAAGAACATGCAAACTTCGTACAGAAAGATCCTTGACCTGGGAATCAAACCCAGGGCCTTAACCACTTAACTGTCCCATTTAGCATTAATTACTATGTGTTATCAGTTAAGATGGTTGTTTTTGTGGGTCATGATGTAAATGTGGGTTAAGATAGTTGTGCTTCTTAAAAGTTTATACTATTTTTCATAAATATTCAATTGAAAAAACATAAAAGGGAACAACAATAAACAACAATCACTTACACAAACAAGCCATAAAATAACACATACAACTGGTACAGACTGTCAGCTCATTTCCCATTCATTCGTCTTCTTACCCGCTTATTCTTATTCTCTAATTCGGGGTCACGGGGGTTTGCTGGAGCCTATCCCAGTGCACATAGAGCAGGCAGGGGTACACCCTGAACGGGTCGCCAGTCCATCCCAGGGCTACACATAGACGAACAACCACTCACACACATTCACTCCAATGGGCAGTTTATAATCACCTAATTAACCTAATGTGCATGTTTTTTGGACCTGCGCACTGCACCGCCCTCACCGCTAGTATTGTGGTGTGTATTTTAAACACTATCACCAGCAGGGGGCGATAGTAGAAACAAACTACAGCTTGACGTTAGTTTATACCACTCCTGACCGCAGGGAGGCGTGCGATCTGAAAGCGTGCTGCTTTTCTTCTTTTTTGGTTTTTAGTGATGACGTTCCTGTTTTAGAGCGTTTAGACGTCATTGGAAGTTGGTGAAATGGGAACCTGTGTGTTTTCACTGGTTCTTTCATGGATGTCGGTTTTATTACCCGTTGTGTGTAGCTTATCGTTCGGCTCGGAAGTACATTTGGTAACGTGCGGCTCGGTGGTGAAGTTGCTGAACGTTAAACACAACGTCCGGCTTCATTCTCATGATGTGCGCTACGGATCCGGTGAGTGAACCCAACTCTGCGGCAGGAACTATTTGATTATTAGTCGTTGGTCATTGTTCTGACAAAAGTTCCGTCTGAAAGACAAATCACAGCTGTGTATTAATGCGCTGGATTCGTCTGACCTAATCTACAAATAAATAAATAATTAATAAATTCGTTCATTCATCTTCCCTACTTCTGGGTCATGCTAGAGCCCATCTCAGCACACATGGAACGATAGGAAGGGGTACCACCCTGGACAGGCCACCAGTCCATTGCGGGCCACGATGTAATTTTTAATAAATATATATCCCTTAACTTTATCTTTATTCATTCATTCTTCTTACCCTTATTCGGGGGTCACAGGGGTCTGCTGGTGGGGTCCCAGCTCACATAGGGTGAGAGGCAGGGATTCATCCTGAATGAGTCGCCAGTCCATCACAGGGCCACACATAGACAAACAACCACTCAAACACACCTCCAGTTGACCTAATGTACATGTTTTTGGACTGTGGGAGGAAACCGGAGTTCCTGGTGGAAACATGCAAACTACACCGAAACTATCCCGGGACTCGAACCTGGGATCTTGTTGTTGTAAGGCTACCACTACACCACCGCATGTTGTGATTAATATTATTTTAATTAGTATAATTTTTGTGATTGTTATTATCTTTTTAAATACTTATTACCTAATTTGGGTTCACAGGGGTTTACTGGAGCTTATCCCAGCGCATATAGCGATATATTTGCAGGGATACCCTGGAAAGGTCACCAGTCCATCGCAGGGCCACACATTGTTTGGGTGTTTGAAATATTTGTCTTGATTCTGATTCTGGACATAAATTAAAGATTGTTTGTCCATGTCTCTTGTATGTCTCAGGAAGCGGTCAGCAGTCGGTGACTGGAGTGAACGCAGTGGAAGACAGTAACAGTTACTGGAGCGTCCGTGGTACTAATGGTGCAGGTTGTTATCGAGGGACTCCAGTCAAATGTGGCCAGAACATCAGACTGACACACTTAAACACAGGCC
>JAOTRA010000016.1:4889699-4905423 GCA_026260255.1 Pseudolaguvia tuberculata
TAATGGTGCAGGTTGTTATCGAGGGACTCCAGTCAAATGTGGCCAGAACATCAGACTGACACACTTAAACACAGGCCGAAATCTGCATAGTCACTACTTTACTTCTCCGCTGTCATCCAATCAGGTTTACAAACACCAACAGACATTACACTGCTACCCTCTCACACACACACACACACACACACACACACACACACACACACACACACACACACACACACGCGATTCCCTTTGTGTCCAGACCCGACTCTCCTTAACACACAACCTAATTACACTTTATTATCACTTCTCATCATTTCCATGTTAAACAATATAGAAAGAAATTGAGCTTGAATAAATATCCAGAATTCCACAAACAGTTTTAAACAAACATTAACAACTTATTAAAAAGTGATTAATGAGTCATTAGTCTGCACACTAACTGACTGGGGGGGACGTCCCAAATTTCATTCATTCATTCATTCATTCTTAATTCAGGAGGGTCTGCTGAAGCCTATCCCAGTGCACATAGAGCAGGCAGGGGTACACCCTGAATGGGTCGCCAGTCCATCGCAGGGCTACACATAGACAAACAACCGCTCGCACACACATTCACTCCTATGGACAATTTAAAACCACCAGTTGACCTAATCTAAATGTTTTTGGACTGTGGAAGGAAACCAGAGTACCTAGAGGAAACCCACGCAAGTGCAGGGAGAACATACAAACTCCGCACAGAAAGACCCTTGGCCCTGGAATTGAATCTGGGACCTTCTTGTTGTGAGGTGATCGTGCTAATCACTATACCACCATGCCGCCCATGTCTCGAAATTCTCCAGAAAATAACATCACTCATTTTATTTTTCTCTAACACATTAACTGGATAATTAATCACAAATTCATTCATCCATCTTCTTATTCGCTTATTCCTTAATTCGGGTTCAAGGGGGTGTGCTGGAGCCTATCCCAGCACACGTACGGTAGAGGCATATGGCCTGACCATCGCAGTGCCACATAAACAAACAAACACTTAATTAGTTGGTTAGTTTGTTAAAGTGATTAATTCTATTCCACAGCGGCACAGTGGCGTTGTGGTTAGCATAGTCGCTTCACAACTAGTAGGTCCCGGGTTCGATTCTCAGGCCGGGGGTCTTTCTTGGGGAGTTTGCATGTTCTTCCCGTGCTTGCGTGGGTTTCTCTGGGTACTACTGTTTCCTCCCACAGTCCAAAAACATGCAGATTCAGTCGATTGGTGGTTCTGCATTGTTTACAGTTGTGAGTGTGTGTGAGGCTCTGCAATAGACTGGTGACTTGTCTAGGGTGTGTCCCCACCTCTCGCCCTATGTGAGCTGGGATAGACTCCAGCAGAACCCAGTGACCCCGAATTAGGGAATAATCGGGTAAGAAAATAAATAAATGAATTTGATTACAGTACATAATTTAAATGATTCAAAAAGAGTCATTTTTGTTTATTTTTTGCTGCTAATGTTTTAGAAGTCTCGTTTTCTCATTTAATTATTGGATTTTTATTTAATTAACAATTAAATGAATTGATTTTTATTCTTATTTAGGAAGTCAGTGCCTTTGGAGAGGACGGTGAAGGAGATCATCTGGATGAATGGACTGTACTATGCGGTGGGTCTGTATGGGAACGTGACGAGTCTGTGCGTTTCCAGCACACTGCTACAGATGCTCTGCTGTCAGTGACTGGTGAGCAGTACGGCAGGCCCATCCATGGCCAGAGAGAAGTGAGCGCCATGACCAGCAGCAGTCAGCACAGCTACTGGAAAGCCATGGAGGGCATTTTTATGAAACCCAGTGAAACAGGACCCTTCAGCAGTCTGACACACACAGAATTCTGACTGCTTTTACTCCAGTAAACCGGCAGTGACTTTAATTTACATTTTTTTCTTTACATTCACTCAAATCCAAATTTTCTGACTACACTATCATTTTTGGTGAAAGTCTGGTTAATACTTAGTGTGTGACTTGAACGTTGGTGCTTTAAACAGCTGTAAACTGTGCATGTTGGTGGTTAACTAAGACTTTATAGCTATATATGAGTTGCCAGTCAGGGTATTATGAAGTAACCAGACGGTTTCTCTATTATCGGTTGCGATAGTAATAACGATGGTTGTAGATTTTTGAGGTTGATTGTTAACAATGAGTCGAGCAACTAGCCTTTGATTTGACATCAAATCCATTTTTTTCTTGTTTGGGTATGAACTTTACCAGCGTTTATTTATTTACTGGATGTCTTATAAGTTCCCAGGCGTAGAGAAAATATAAAAAGGAGAAGCGCTGTGTTACTAAGTGTGACATGCGCTACGATAGCTTCAATCTCATTGGTTGTTGCATTGGTATTTGCATATATTTACAGCGTTTGGCAGATTATGCTTGTATCCAGAACGACTTAAATTTGATCTCTTTTGTGCAATTGAGGGTTAAGGGTCAAAGTAGTTGCTTGGTGGAGGTGGGAGGGGAAATGGTAGCTTAGTGGTTAAGGTGTTGGACTAATACCAGAAAGACCGGGGTTAGATTCCCAGCATCACCAAGCCACTGATTTGGGTCCCTGAGCAAGGCCCGTAACCCCCTATTGCTCAGTTGTATACAAAAGGTAAATGAAAGTCGCTCTGTATGAGGGCTTCTACCAAATGCTATAAATGAATGGTGGGAATCGAACCCTGATTTTTTATGGTATCAATCCAACACTTTCTCCAATAAGCCACCATTTCTCACGCAATATAGATAAACACAGCTCAACTTTTATTTCCGCGAAGCTGTGTGATGATCGTCGGTTCGGTTTGTCACATGGGGTTCAACTGACCTTGTTAGTGTTGCATCACCTTTTAATACAAAATTTCTTAAATGAAAACCTGTTAGAGTTTATAAGGCAGTTTGTACTTTGGCTACAGTATTATTCATTCATTCATCTTATTACCCGCTAATACCCTAATTCGGGGTCACAGGGGTCTGCTGGAGTCAATCCCAGTGCATATTGGGCGAGAGGTGCCACAGAATTTATTTATAATTATATTTTCTTTCACTTCTATCCTTTCTCACAGGAAAAACACTAGAGAGCAGCTGCGTAATCGTAACATTACAGTATTATTTCTGTAGAACGGTCTTCCAGCCGTCTCCATGATTGATCATTATGCTGGTCTTCAAACACTACCGGTTTGCCTCATGCAAACAATTCAGTATTTTAATACGTGAGTACTTTACAAAAAGAACCACCGGCGTATGATGTATGAAACCCTTCTGAGAACCGTGTCATTTTATGTCATTAAAAAGAAATATTGTTTTTAAAGATTTATATTATGTTCAATGGAATGATATATTTTAGTTAGATTTAGCCTTTTCATAAAATGTTCCTGTTCATATGGCAGCCATTTTGGATTGCTCCAAATCAGTTCCTGGCATTTCAGCCAATCAAATAGCACATCAGTAGAAACCCCAGGATGTCCTTCGTACAGTACAAGTCAATGGCCTGCGTCTCAGGAGGATATAATATTAGTAATGCTTAACATTAATTTTAATATAAACATTTTCTATTCCTTCTAAAAATGTCACATGACCATTGACTAGAAATCCATATTTATAATCTGTTATTAAATGGTGTCTCAAAGCTGAAGCCACAAATCACAATATCATCAGCAAACATCATCGTCCATGGAGACTTCTGTCTGATCTCATCTGTAAACCTATCCATTACAATTGCAAACAAGAAAGGGCTCAGACCCGACCCTTGATGCAATCTCACCTTCACCTTGAACCAGTCCGACATTCCTACCGCACACTTAACTGCTGTCACACTGTCCTCATACATGTCCTGCACCACCTTCACATACTTCTCTGCTACACCTGACTTAACTCATACAATACCACAACTCCTCTCTCGGAACCCTGTCGTACGCTTTCTCCAGATCCACAAACACACAATGCAACTCCTTCTGACCTTCTTCCCTCAGCCTGGCTTCCACTATTCTTTCCCATAACTTCATGTTGTGACTGATCAACTTTATTCCCCGGTAGTTACTGCACATATGCACTTCTCCCTTATTCTTAAAAATCCATGGAGTACAAGAACACTCCTCCATTCCTAAACAATAATAAACAGTGTTTCTCCCCCTAAACACACCTTCAACCCCTTCAGAAACTGACTGTAGTGGGACACTGGTACTGAATTTTATAATGTTTATTGCTGGAATTATGATTAAGACATGCTGTTGAAAATTAAGGGCACCTTTCAAGTAAACTAGTTTATATGTTTATTTCATGATTAGAATTATGGCCTTTTCATTTGAGTACAGGCTAATATATATATAATCAAGGAAAATAATTTTTTTCCTATGTTCCTATGTTCAAAATCTAGCAAAATCTTGCAATTATTAGTACCGTATGTTTTGGACTATTAGGCGCACTTAAAATACTTTCATTTTCTCAAAAATCATTTTATAATCCGGTACATTATATATTCATTCTGGTTGTGCTTACTGACCTATGTGGTACAGAGTGTGCTCAAAAATCTGTTTTAAAAGATAAATAAAATAAAAATTGTAAAAATAAAAATAAAAAAAGGTTTTAGTACGACTTTTGTGAACGCAGGCGAACATACCGGCTCAGAGCTTTGCATCCCACGTGGCTAAATAAAGCAGTCGCTCGGTCCCTTTGTGGAAATATAGTATATTTAAAAAGATAATAAATAAAAAAATATAGAATTGTCAGTACTCACAGTCCAAAAACATGTAAATTAGTTTGATTAGCGATTCTAAATTGCCCAAATGGTCTTCTCAGGAAGTACAATTTTGCGAGTAAAAGGAATTCATTTATTATATAATAATAATTGACATTTTATAGTTATCCAATAATATCTGGTGTAGAAAAATAAAAGTCCCGCACCACTGCATTATGCCGCTGGGGAGCGCTATTTACCTCAGGATGAACAGATGCTAATCTGAAGACCTGCTGAAAATTAAAGTTTCTGAAGTCCAAATCCTTCTTAAAACGATCTTTTAACAACTTAAAATAACAGTGCTTTGGTCAGGCTTTTTTGGCTAATGTGAAAAATGTTACGTTTGCTTGGAACGATTCGTTTCCTGGTGAATCGATTCATTTGAATCACCGCCGTGCATTGAATTAAATAGACTGAATTGAACTTCCTGAATATATCATTCATTCATTCATCTTCTTACCCGCTTATTCCCTAATTTGGGGTCTACACCCTGTACGGGTCAGCAGTCCATCACAGGGCTGAATACATCTTTGTGAACTTATTTCTTTTGTACATTTTCTTTTAGAGTCATTTAGTGAATCATTTAAACCACGAGTGAATCTTTTTTTGTTCTTGAGTTATTGTAAGTCTTTTGAACTACACTGTTTGAACATTGTCTCATTTTTTGTTTATAGTGGGTGCACCCAGGGTATTTCAAGTTTTATTTATTTTTCTATGCAAATTGTTTAATTAAATTGTTTATTAAGTTCATCTATTTTTGGGTTATTTCATTGACTTAGAAATAAAGTTTTTAATTATCCCTGCCAATTACTCATTACCTGCCTCCCAGTCAAACCTACTAATCCTTTAATACCCTTAAATTGTGGCAACCTATAACCTACCATAGGTGTTACATCTGCACCCGAAGACCTTGATTTCCAATGCAAAATTTGCCTTCATCTGAAGAAAGAACTTTGACTCACTGAGCAATGTCACAAGATGTATTTCCGTGTATTGTTACATAAATTATTCATGCAAGATCTTGCATTGATGATGGTGGAGTCTGACTGTTGCGCAAAGCCTTCTCCAGCACGTCCCAAAGATACTCTATGGGGTTAAGACTCTTTGGTGGCCGATCCATGTATGAAAATGATGTCTCATGCTCCCTGATTCACTCTTTCACAATTTGAGCCCAATGAATCCTGGCATCGCGGTGGCATAGTGGATAGCAAAGTCGCCTCACAACAAGTAGGTCCTGTGTTCGAATCCCGGGCTGGGATCTTTCTGTGCGGAGTTTGCATGTTCTCCCAGCGCTTGCATGGGTTTCCTCCGGGTACTCCGGTTTCCTCCCACAGTCCAAAAACATGCAGATTAAGTGGATTGGTGATTGTAAATTGTCCATAAGAGTGAATGTGTGTGTGAATGGTTGTTTGTCTATGTGTTGCTCTGAGATGGACTGGTGACCCGTCCAGGTTGTACCCTCTGCCTCTCGCCTTATGTGTGCTGGGATAGACGCAGCAGACCCCCATGACCTCGGATTCGGGAATAAGTGGGTTAGAAGATGAATGAATGAATCCTGGCATTGATGGAAGAACCTGGTCATTCAGTATATTTCGGGTAGTCAGCTGACCTCATTCTTTGAGCACATACTGTTACTGAAGCTAAACCTGACCAACTGCAGACCAACCACAGATGATTAGTTACATCCAGATGCTTTGGCTTGGTCAGATCAAGCTAAAGCTACCAAATCAACATGTGCTCACTATATGTTTACAGTTAATCTAATACAGGCTACAATACCATCTTAGAAAATGAGGACATTTTATCATTGGCCAAAATAAATTCTGAAGATCACTTTCAATAAAGAAGTAGTAAGAATTAGAAACATATTCTATCCTGTTCCACAGCTTCTACCAGATGTTGGCAGGATCTGTTCACAGGTTTAGACAACTGTATGACATGAGGAAGTGATCGTAACACAAAATGATTCCAGAGAATCAGTAATGGTTCGTAGGAAATTTCACTAAATCAGACTTGCGCAACAGATCATGTGAGGAAACATGTGAAAGTGAGTCATCTAAAATGTTATTTACTTTAATCAATGATTGAAAAATGTCTTCAGCGAATACAATAGAAAATAATAATACAGAAAAGCTAATATAAAAGCGAATATATCTTTAAACTAGCTGCTGTTTAGTGTTGTTAGTCAAGGTTACACTTGAAAGCAGGCAAGATAAAGTTTGTGATTAACAGTGTAGCGAATAGCATTATTATCTGAAGGCCTTGATCATTGTTCTATTAATTAAACGAGAATGAGTGTGTGACAACAAGCAGTGAATAAAGTAGTCTTGCACAGAGTAAATATGATTATAAAATAATACACAAAAAAAGTCTTGATTTTTTTTTCTGTGTCAAAAAGTTTCAAGACACACCCACAGATGGCAGCACAAGACTTCTGATTTGTAATAAGACTGCTGTTGGTTGGAGTGTCTTGAAACATTTTTACACAGCTATTTTAACAAACAAACTTTTATTTATTCGATATGTAGCCGCATTCCGTTTTCCATATTTCCATCCTACGTTTTTCTTTTTTTCCCCCTTTTACTGCGTGATTCAGTTTTCCATGTCTTGTTGCATCTCGGCTCTCATGGCAGCACCCACTTCTGCAATTGCATTCTTAATCCTGACAAAAAAAGGAAAGAACATAAAAAGCTGTTAATTAGATTGGATGTAAAATGGAAAAAGACACATTCATCTTCTTACACACTTATTCCCTAATTCGGGGTCACGGGGGTCTGCTGGAGCCTATCCCAGAGCACATAGTGTGAGAAAATTAAATATCACATAGTTTAATATCACATAGTGTGAGAGGCAGGGGTACACCCTGGACAGTTCGCCAGTCCATCACAGGGCCACACATAGACAAACAACCATTCACACAAACATTCACTCCTATGGACAATTGTGAATCATCGATCAACCTAATGTACATGTTTTTGGATGGTGGGAGGAAACCGGATTACTTGGAAAACCCATTCAAGCGCAGGGAGAACATGCAAACTCCACACAGAAAGATCCCTGGACTGGGAATCAAACCCGGGACCTTCTTGTTGTGAGGCAAAGGTGCTATCCACTACGCCACGCACCGCCCATATTTAAGTTTAATTTACTAGAATAAGTATAAATAGAATATTTGTAGTGCTAAGTGGTCCAGCTGTGTCATGCGCTTCAGACATTTTGACCCGGTGTTGTGATTTCAGAACCAGACACAGGCCATCACATTGACTTCGGTAAGATGGTTGTATAAACATGTTTCGATATGAATAATGTCTAATTTCACTCGAGCTGTCCTTCCTCTCCCAACAGACCAAAGTAATGCATCACATCCCACATTATTTGCATTTACACCTCGTACTGTATTTGGATTCTATTACCGTTCCACAGAAACTTTCTTCTCAAGCAGATTAGCAAAGAGGTACAGATGATCCATACTGGACAAATACTGTAAAATCAACAGACACCGTGTGAAATTTGGGCAGAATGACATGTTGCACTTCTATTAGAACATACTGTAAATATGATATTTGCACCTTGGTCTCATGCCAGTCAAAGCAATTTTCTCTATAATATTCGACAACCTCCTTATATTCCCTGGTTGCGTAGGCTTGACTTCGTCCATGCAAAACCTGCTGGAAAGCTTCATCCGAGTCGGTGCATTTTTCCACTATTTGTTGCATGGATTGGATGACCAGCTGTTTGCCCTGAAGAAAGAAAAAGCATAAAATGATGATTAAAACAACAAGAAGGTTCCGGGTTCGATTCTCGGGCCAAGGAGCTTTCTGTGCTGAGTTTGGATGTTCTCCCTGCGCTTGCGTGGGTTTCCTCTGAGTACTCTAGTGTCCTCCCACAGTCCAAAAAAACATGTACATTAGGTTGATTGTTGAGTCAAAATTGGCCCATAGGAGTAAATGTGTGTGTGAGTGTTTGTTTGTGGCCCTGCGATGGACTGGCGACCTGCCCGGGGTGTTCCCCTGCCTCTTGCCCTATGTGGAATGCATTGTCTACTACAGTGCTGAAGGATGAATTTGCATCATTTAGATGTACTGTAGATGTAGAGGTCCACAGGTACAAACACAGGTTACCTGGTGGAGATTGAAGAGCTCCTTCTCATAAAGATGTCGCTCCTCAGGGTTTCGTGCAGACAGTATCTGCTTCTGTAGCATGAACGCTGGAACATCTTTGTTTGCCACAACTGCACCGACCTCCATAATGCTCTGAGAAGCATATTAGAAGATCTTTATTAAATTCATAATGACTAAGACCTGCATATTAATGTTAAATTAAAATAAAGTAAACGTAAGTCACTGTGGATTAGTGTGTCTACCAAATGACCGGAATGTAGTATGTCATTGGGTATCGTTCATTCATTCATTCATCTTCTTACCCGCTTATTCCCTAGTTTGGGGTCACTGGGGTCTGCTGGTGTCTATCCCAGTGACTGGAAGTAAACTTTACATCTCTGTTTAAGAAAAACACTTTAACTGACTAATTTAATCCTATGATGTTTATAACACGGTGCGGCGCATTGGTATAGTGATTAGAACAGTCGGTTCACAATAAGAAGATTCCTGGTTCGATTATTGGGCTGGGATCTTACTATGCAGAGTTTGCATGTTCTCCCGGAGCTTCCATGGATTTCTTCTATGTACTCTGGTTTCCTTCCAAAGTCCAAAAACATGTACATTACATTGATCGCCCATAGGAGTGAATGTGTGTGTGGTTGTTCGTCTATGTGTGGCCCTGTGATGGACTGGTGACCTGTCAAAAGTGTATCCCGGCAGCTCCCAATATGTGTGATGGGATAGGATTTCGAATTAGGGAATAAGCGGGTAAGAAGATGGATAAATGTTTATAACACGTCATCTGAAACACCGGGTTGTTATTGAAGTCAATAGCTAGTGAAATAGAGTTTTTAAATGCAGATCTGGCAACCTTGAACAAATCCGTGATGGCGACGCTAGGACACTTTCACATTTGCTTTACAAAATATCATTATAAATTAAATAAAGTGTTAAAATATACATAGACAACACAATAAAAAAAATATATACACACAAATTACGCGTCTATGAAGTAAAAAAGGTCTATAAGGGTATTTTATAGTCTATAAGGACGCATGACGCATTATGGTATTACTGCGCGCAGTCATTTCCCAGAAAAACACCCAAAGTAATAAAAAACGGCCACTTCCTTGTTTAATATCCACGCGTTTAAATAAAAGTTATTTTATTTTTATGCGGTAAATAGGGCACCATATTTGTGGAAAATCTAACGTCATATAATATTGATCGAAATATATATCTTACCGCGGTTACAGTACTTGCAGTCGTACTGGACTTAGCTGTAAAAATGAAAGAGAAAGTAGAGGTAGAGGGGTGGGTGTGTGTGTGTGTGTGTGTGTGTGTGTGTGTGTGTGTGTGTGTGTGTACGCCCATGTTTGCGTTCATCCACTCATATAAAAGCACAGTGTTTGACCGAATCACTTTCGTATTATTGCGCGTTACAGACAGGTCTGTTTATGGAACTTCATTCATTCATTCATTCATTCATTCATTCATTCATTCATTCATTCATTCATTCATCTTCTTACCCGCTTATTTTCTAATTCGGGGTCACGGGGAGTCTGCTGGATTCTGTCCTAGCGCACACAGGGCGAGAGGCAGGGGTACACATTGAACAAGTCGCCAGTCCATCGCAGGGCAAGATGAATGAATGAATGAATGAATGAAAGGAAATGACAACTTTCTACATGATGGATTAATATTATTTTATAAAGATCTGAAGTTTAAAATAAAATGTAAAAAGGAAGATAGAAGCGAAAGGAATAAAAAAGATAAACGCTTCTCTGTAGTTGATACAAGGTTTTTATTTCCACAATCACTGTATAGGTCATTTATTCAATATTCAAAGGAGACATTTATTATTTCTTATAAGTTTTGTCATCATTAAAAAAAATCATATTGCTATAATGTTCCTGTCATACCATAGCTTACATGCAAAGTGTAGACCATAATGCATCCCTACAATCCTGTAAGTAAAATGCACCTTATACATTAGAATAAATACATCATCCAAATTTCTTTATAATATTTTATGCAACATGCTAAAAGAAAAGATTCTGGATTGAGATAGAATTATTATAATCATGAGCCCAATGTTTCCTTAACCGATAGAAAAATATCCCAAAAGTAAATAAAAATTGTCAATAAGGAAAAGTATATTAAAAACCTATACATTCCCAAAAAAGAGGCAAGAACCATATTCCAAGTGTGTGTATCTAACCAAAGACAGTGACAGGATTATGAATATAAAATGATTGACTAGATTTAAGGGAATGACCAGGCCGGAAAAAATGGCCGTCTAAAATTCAGTCTAAACACATCAACATGAAGGGGACAGAACATAAACACAGACCATAACAGAGGTCATAGACAAACAGAACCTTGCATCTGTAACTGAAAACAGTCAACATTCATTCATTCATTCATTCATTCATTCATTCATTCATTCATTCATTCATTCATCTTCTTACCCGCTTATTCCCTAATTCAGGGTCACGGGGGTCTTCCAGAGCCTATCCCAAGGAAAGTGTATTTAATTTTAAGATGAATTAATTGAATAATAATATGTTAAAATGTTTTTCTCCAAATGAATAATTCAATAAAGCATAGAAAATGAATGAATGAATGAAAGAATAAATAAATTCTCAGAATGCAAAGGGACAAAGCTCACTAGGGGGAGCCACTGACCACTTATTCATTTAACGGCCGACAAACGCCATAGCAGGATAATAATCCAATCCAGAACAATTCTACAAAAATGGAATATTATATAATATAAGTACTGAATCATATATTATACAATTTATATTTCTAATTATAATTTACAATTTTTATGTCATTCAGACAAGTGTAAAATAATGGATTGTGTGTTTCTCGTTTAAGAAATCGACCCGCACATGAGGCTATACCTTTACTGGTCCTGCCAATAATACCAATAATAATGATAATAATAATAATGAGAAATATTAGTGTTTCATACATTTTCTTTGCATCTTGTCTCTCCTATATTTTTGTTGTTAGGCATTGATGCATCCCTGTCCCCCTGGACAAAGGGTCTCGGTCCTGGAGGGCCGGTGTCCTGCAGAGTTTAGCTCCAATTTGATTCAGCACACACTTGTAGGTTTGAAGTGTATCTAGAAAGGCCTTAATGAGTTGGTTCAGGTGTTTTTATTTAGGGTTGCAGGACACGGGCCCTCCAGGACTGAGATTGCCCACCCCTGGGGCCTTGACATTCAGTATTTTCTTTATTTTATTACAGTATGGTTTTTATTATTCTTATATCGCAGCACTGTTGAATTCTTTCAACTTGTTGGTCTGATTGTATGTATTAACAGCAGTTAACAGGTTACAAGTTTCTATGTTTTTAGACCATGTTCTAACCCAACAACCTACACAGGGACCTGTATAGGAGACACGTCTACATAATCGGACACGGTGTGTGTGTGTTTGGAAGGAGTCTCCAGTGTCAACACTTTGTAACAGTCAAATTTAAAGCTGCAAATTTTCTTATGTTTTCAAAAAAAGTTCAAAGGACATTGTGGGTTTTGGGTCAGATGACAAAAATATAAAAGAAAAAATTAATTAATTAATTAATTAATTAATTAATTCATTCATTCATTCATTCATTCCCTTACCCGCTTACTCCCTAATTTGGGGTCACAGGGTCACATGACAAAAATAAAAAGGAAGTCATTTATTCATTCATTCATCTTCTTACCCGCCTATTCCCTAATCTGGGGTCACAGGGTCACATGGCAAAAATAAAAAGGAAGTCATTCATTCATTCATTCATTCATTCATTCATTCATTCATTCATTCATTCATCTTCTTACCCGACTATTCCCTAATCTGGGGTCACAGGGTCACATGACAAAAATAAAAAGGAAGTCATTCATTCATTCATTCATTCATTCATTCATTCATTCATCCATCTTCTTACCCACTTATTCCCTAATTTGGGGGTCACAGGGGTCTGCTGGAGCCTATCCCAGCGCACATAGGGCGAGAGGCAGGGGTACTGCCTGGACAGATCGTAATTTGTTTCTTTTGTATTAAAAAAGTGACGATTTTCTGTAATAGTTAAAGAAACAACACATTTTCAACACAAATTATCAGCTTAAATATAATCGAGTCTATCTTTGATTGTTTTCCATGACCAATTACTACAACGAGCAATCGTTTGTTTGGTTGCATCTAGCAGTGATAATCTCATTCATTCTTTCTAACATGAGAGACGACTGGAAGACTAATGGTTGCTTCCGGAAAAAAAGAAATAAATAAAACCCAGTCAACTCAGTGTTTTACATAAACAGGTAGTGACATGCACAGACTAGACATTCGGGTATGCATCCAACAGACAGCTCTGCTGAACAGTATTAAACATGACACACACATTCATGCAGTTCTATATTAGACAACATGACAGTCTTACACTATTACATAGAAACAGCGTGAACAGGCAACGGACTTATTGACACATTTATATATATATACATATATTCAAAACATTTATATTTGTATTTGCACTATAGATTGATGGTTAGATACAGGACCCAGGGATAAAAAGACAAGATTTAGAGACAGACTGGTTTATTTGATGTGCATTTAAACGTTGTAATAACTGATCCTGAGTCTGAACTGCATGAGTAATTCAAAATATGGACCAGTAAAGTCCAAAAACATGTCCTAGACACTTCGGCAGAAGTGAAACACGGTACTGGTAGTCCTATATCAGATCTTTAAAAGGTCTCGTACTCAGTTTGGATCAGAAAAAATGACCCTGATGAAAAATTGTTCCAAGAATGATTAGCGAAATACGAACAAACAAATTTTTATTATTATAGCTACTCTTAAATTTCTATGATCAATTTTCAAAATATTTCCCTATTTTTCAGATTATAGTGTCCTCTACGTTTACACGGATACGATTTGTTTAATAGTTATTATTATAATTCATCAGATTGATGGAATCCGAATGAGGCGTTTAGATGAATAATGAGAAAGGTAACCGGGTCCATATGCTCATCAATGGGATTTGGTCTTGGCCGTTGTTCCATAGTTATCATTGCACATCCATAGAACTTTCTACTTTCAATTCTCAGTACGATGAATCGTTTCCTTGTCCTCTCAATCGGATGACAAGATGTCAGGTTTTAAATCGGATTACAGTTCTATTACAATCGCATTATTAGGGTTCATATAAACACAGCTAGTGATGGTGGGTTTGGAATTTATAATAGTCCAAATTCTCTTAATATTTATATATAAATATCAAGCATTGAGATCCTAAATTAATAAGAAAAAGTCCCCACGATGTGTTAACCTCCAGTCAAGTTATTCATTCATTCATTCATTCATTCATTCATTCATTCATCTTCTTTTACCTGGAGCCTATACCGGCACACACACAGCGCAAGAGGCAGGGGTACACCCCGGACAGGTCACCAGTCCATCGCACACATATGGGCAATTTTGACTCATCAATTAGTCTAATATACATATTTTTGGACTGTGTGAGGAAACCGGAGTACCCAGAGAAAACCCAGGCAAGCGTGAGGATAACATGAAAACTCAGCACAGAAAGATCCTTGGCTTTGGATTCGAACCCGAGACCTTCTTGTTGTGAGGCGACCGTGCTTACCACTACGCCAACGCGCCGCCAATGTGTTTTTTTTTTCTTGTACTTTGTGATGCATAGAGACGGTTTAAAACAACATACCTTCTCTTTGTTAACCTCTAAAATACACCAGCCCACTTGGAACAACTTTTTTTTTGGGGGGGGGGGGTCTGGAGAATCTAGTAACATCTTCGATCAGTGTGCTTTGCTACAGCTTGTGTGACACTCGGTAGCGTAAACAAATTTCAGTAAAGCAAGTTTACATGCACATGCCTAAGTGACCTTGATGGGAGATACGGCTTAGTGGTTTCCTCCGAATGACTCTTATTTTACATGGAGTCTGGTGTTAACGCAAAAAATAATACACACACACACATATACAAGAAAGGGGCCGAAATCTTATTGCATCATAGGGGCACCAGAGACGAGCCCTTGTGTCTTCCTGTCAGAGAGATAAATGTAGGGTAAACAATTGTTATTAGTTTTAATCCTGTTAGATTGTGACTTTTCTTCCATCCATGTGTTTGTTGCCTCTAATTCTTGTGACAAAGTAAGCACTCCGTTATATGCTTTAAAGCTGGATGCATAGAAATTGGTTTTTTTTTTTCAATCCAAAGAGGAGTGGGCTGGTGTCTTCAGCACAGTGGGATGCCTGCCCAGGGCAAGCTCAGTTACAAAGCAATAAACGTCAACGCCGTAGTATTCGTATGTGGTGTTCGGATACAGATGTGAAGCAGAGGTAATATCACTCAGGGGTCACAGTGGACGGAGCTAGTCCATACCCTTACGCAACATCTGGTTGGCCGCGATGAGCATGACGCTGATGATGAAGGCCATGGCGAAAGCACAGATGAGGCTCTTGCGGACGCACGTTTGCCGATTCTTGCCTTTGGAGTGCACTAAAGATAAAATCACACAGAAAAAATAGGCATTTATGAAAAAAACAACAACACATTGTTGTGTTTTATATATATATATATATATTCATTCTGCAACTAACGGTTGAAATGCTTCGGTTTAATATCCTGGATTAGTTTTTTATATACAGTAAGTGGGCGTAAAGGTTCCCCATCTTTCTAAAAGCATTGCATTAGTCAGACAAAGGAAATAGAAATGCTGAGAAATAATAGCAATAAAAACAAATAAAAAGACGGAAAAATATCCTAGGTAACCTTTATAGGACCTTAAGGACATTACAATCATATCCATATGTTTGGCTTGAAGATCCAGTTATGTTTTTATATTATATTCATTCATTCATTCATTCATTCATTCATTCATTCATTCATTCAT
>JAOTRA010000016.1:4926576-4937332 GCA_026260255.1 Pseudolaguvia tuberculata
TGTGTGTGTGTGTGTGTGTGTGTGTGTGTGTGTGTGTGTGTGTGTGTGTGTGTGGTTATTTGTCTATGTGTGGCCCTTTGATGGACTGGCAATTGAGATGGGCTCCAGCTGACCCCTGTGACCCCAAATTAGGGAATAAACAACTAAGAAGATGAATGAATGAATGTATGTGTGTGTGTGTGTAAGCTAATCGGTTCTGATAATTGTGTTGATTGATTGATTGATTGATTGATTGATTGATTGATTGATTGATTGATTGATTGATTGATTTAAGTCTTGATTAGTCAGACAAACAGGAAGACTAGTCGAATGAGTACATTTATTTTATTGATTAGTTTATTGATTGATTGGCCCAAAATTAATTAGATGATGTGAAAATATTGATTTGATTATTAATATGTTAATTTGTTGATGGGTTGACTGAATAAAAAAGATCAATAGCAGATAAGTACTGTTAGGAACATATAATATATAAATATGTTGTGGGTTTTTTAAATTTGTATTTAAAACAAAAATGTCAATAGTTAAAATCTAATATTATTTCTAATCACAGATATTAACTGATATTAACACTAATCTTAAATAACTGGAAACAAATTCTACATTGCTAATAAAACACAGTTTTATTACAAATACTTTTACTTTAATTAATGGCACAGACAGACGTTATAGCTTAATGACACAAATGTAAAATGTGGATTTTGTGGAATGTGAATTTTGATTGTGTGTGTGTGTGTGTGTGTGCGTGCGTGCGTGCGTGCGTGCGTGTGTGTGTGTGTGTGTGTGTGTAGAAAAAAAAAACAGAAACGCAAGCATAAGTCTAATGTATTCATTATATTTCAATCTATTTTACAACTAATCCCCAAAATAAGTATTTAATTACTGAACTATTGAATTATAGATTAAAAAACAGCTTCATTCCAAAAACTAAGGATTTCCTAGATTTATGTCAATAATATCTAAGGCAGGTTACGTATTACATGTATTACATGACCGGTAGTCTTTTTCAACGGAACCACACCTGAACTGGAATGTCGAGTTATGGGAACTCCCTTTGGAATGGTTTTGTTCACAGTCTCCCGTAAAAAAAAAACCCCCAACAAGTTAATTAAACTACTCCTACATTTAATTACTGATTTTATTTGTATTTTTTTTAAAGGTCTGTTTTAAGCAAGTTATTCGCATTTTATTCATTTTACATGTTTATATATTTTTAAAAATAATACGTTGGATGTCTACTGTACAAAAATCCTTATTTACAAAACCATAGATTTCTTAACAAGAAGAGAAGAAGAAAGATTGAAAGAAATAAAATCTAAGAAAAAAACGAAAAACGGAAATAATTCAAACTTTGGCAGAACATTTCACAGTAACGTCTGCTGCAAAATATCAAAAGAGAAATAACAAAGAGTTTCCATCATGTCCTTAAACATAGTCCTTATTGGAAGGTGCAGAGGCCTGGGAGCGGGCAGGGGCATTGTATTTGGCTGTATATCCTGTCTTTTCTTCACGAGGGCAGCTAGAACACAGCAGAGCTCCCCCGATGATCAGCAGAGCAGAAGCACCCCAGCCAATAAAAAGCGACGCGCCCAACTCTCTCTTCTGTGCCTGGTTCACCAGTGGGTTGTAAAAGTCCCTGATGATGGTTTGGGCAGTCCAGCACACAGGGACCAGGCAGAGTATTCCAGAAATGATGAAGATTACACCTGCTACCACAGCAACCTTTGCCTTGGACTTATCATCCTCCACGCAATTGGTGCACTTTCCTCCAGCCATGGACAGCAAGATACCCATAATGCCCACCACAACGGAAATGACTGTAAGAGCACGGGCAGCTTGAAGATCTGAGCTCAGGGCTAGCATGGAGTCATACACCTTGCACTGCATTTGCCCGGTACTCTGGACCACACAGTTCATCCATATGCCTTCCCACTGGACCTGCGAAGTAACAATGTTGTTCCCAATAAAAGCGGTGACCCTCCACATAGGTAGAGCGCAGACCACGATAACTCCGATCCAGCCAATGACACCTAAGGCAGCGCCTAGCATCTGCATCCCAGCCGACACCATTTTGCTGTACTTTTCTTTTTTTCCTCTTTTGCTGTTGTTGTTGTGATGGAGCTCTGTGGTTTTTCTTGGAAGAATTCTGACAAACACAGCGAGAGCAGATATTATAAAAACTGGAACGTGGGGTGGGGTTTGTGACACACACACACACACACACACACACACACACACACACACACACACACACACACACACACACACACACACACACCACCTCACCAACCTGCTCTTCTGGTTTGTCTGATTTGTCTTGTTCACTGCTAGCATGAGACGGCCCACTATGAGATACTGACTCACCCACTGATATCGTACCTTCTTTCAACAACTTACCAACACGCAGCCTTTTATAGTCACATTCTTTTCACCAATTGTCTTTTTTCTTACACCAGAAACTTATTCCATCAGATGCATTTCGGAAGTAATGGGTTGTGGTCTTGAAACACCTTTTCAAAACCATGTGACACGTGTATCTGGATAATCAAACCAGGCATTGCTATTGTTTAAAAGATCTTAAATGCACAACAACAAGGTCCCGGGTTCGATTTCCGGGCTTAGGATCTTTCTGTGTGCATGTTCTCCCAACACTTGCGTGGGTTTCCTCTGGGTACTCCAGTTTCCTCCCACAGTCCAAAAACATGTACATAAGGTTGATTGGTGATTCTAAATTACCCATAGGAGTGTGTGGGTCAGTGGTTGTTTGTCCATGAGTGGCCCTGCGATGGACTGGTGACGTGTCTACGATTTACCCCTTGCTTTCGCCCTACGTGAGCTGGTATAGGCTCCAGCAGATCCCTGCGAGTCTGAATTAGGGAATAAGAAGATGAATGAATGAGCATAATTACAATCCTTGCTGTACTTTTCAACAGGTCCAGATAATATAAATGGCATGGTGGCTTAGTGGTTAAGGTTTTGGACTGATACCAGAAAGACAAAGGTTCCAGAGGTTCCATTCTAACCTTCACCAAGAAACCACTATGGGCCCTTTAGCAAGATTCTTAACCCTGAATTGTACAAAAAGAGATCAAATGTAAGATAATATCGTCTACCAAATGCTGTAAGTGTAAATGTAATGCTAATAAAGCTTTTATTTTATTTTATTTTTTAAGAATTTCTCACTAAGAAATGCAAATGCAACACTTTGCTCTACATAAGCGGACGCTGATTGCATGAGTTAAATCATTTTGCACTTTCCTTCCAATGCTCTTTCTCATTCCATCATACAACACCAACTTTATAATGGTGGAAAGGAAATCAAGGGAACTTATTATTCAATAGATAGTATTCAATAAATACGATTGGAATTGTGAAATGAAACACAGGAACATTCCATGAAACTGATTGTATTTTGTAGCTGCTGCATTTGGTTAAAAAGGGGAAGGGACAGATGTAGCAACCATCTGGATACCATAGCTGGTTGAACCAGTTTTCAAAAGTGCCTCCAAGTGAACGTTGACATGTTGTGCCTAACGACGGTTACAGTTAAATAATTTTGCAGACGCTCTTATACAGAGTGACTTACATTTCATCCCTTTTTGTACAACTGAGCAATTGTGGGCTGAGGGCCTTGCTCAAGGGTCCACAGTGGTTTACTTACAACTTAACCATTAAGCCACCACTCCCCTAACGACAACCGACTATTTCTATAAAAGAAAATATAAAGAAATATGAGATTCATCCCTTCAAGAATGGAAAGTGGTTTTCTTCTTTTGCTTTTTTAAAAAGATATATTACATCTGTTTTTATATCAAAATGAATGTTAATCTATATTAGAAAAGGATGCAGAAGACCAAACTCTTATGCACAACATATATACGGACATTTACTCCTACATCAATGGTTATTCATTTTGGAAGACATTAAATATTTCCCTTTTCCATTTTTCCGATGTCCAGCTTTTAATCTGATACGGTAATGTTAACATACTCGGTTAACTTACTCTGTAACCTTTTTATTTGGCTACAATCACTTTCATTTCAATCCAGACTTGTATTGTGTACAGTCGATGGCATATCATGTGACCTAATTGTACCATTGTTCAAACCAAACTATTTAAAGGTGCAGTAAAACATGCTAGTGCTAATTGTAGCCTGATAGCTTTGAAAGTCTACGTCTCACCCTCACTGTTGCATAAACTAAACGACTAGAGAAAACACTTTTATAAAACAGTGTGTCACATTAACCGGTGACAAAACCTACCTCCTGCTACTGCTGAGATCCAATGACCATATTCCAATCTATCCAAAAGAAATACTGTAACCATGACATCATCTTTCAGACCACTCAATTTCGGCAATATGTGAATGTGCTGATCCTGCACATACATTTGTTGACAGACAGCTAGGAAATTCTATCATACTGTTTGAACCGAGCTTTGTGATTGGACAAACATTTATTCATTCATTTTCTTACCTGATAATTCCCTAATTCGAGGTTACTGAGGATTTGCTAGAGCCTATCCCAGCACACATAGGGTGAGAGGCAGTGGTAGGTCCTAGACAGGTCGCCAGTCCATCATAGGGCACACGCATAGACAAACAATAACTCTCTCACACACACATTCATTCCTATGGGCAATTTAGGAACTCAACAATCAACCTAATGTACATTTTTTGGACTGTGGGAGGAAACCGGTATACTACACTGTCGTATATGGTTGAAATGACAATTAAACTTCTTAGACTTTGACATTAGGTGGATTGGTGAATCTAAATTGTCCATAGGACTGAATGTGTGTGTTGTTCGTCTATGTGAGGCCCTGCAATTGACTGGCAACAAGTCCAGGGTGTTCCCCTGCCTCTCGCTCTATGTGCACTGTGATAGGCTTCAGCAGACCCCCGTGACCTTGAATTCGGGAACAAGCGGGTAAGAAGATGAATGAATGAATGATCTTAAAGAAATTTGATAAGACATTTCTGCTCATTTACACAAATCTCTGCTAGCAGAATCCACGATGGCCAGCAGGGTTCAGTTAAAGATCAGACTGCTCGGATTTCACTTCCTGTTCCAGGAGGTCAATGAAGTTTCAACTGCGTACACGATTATTATTATTATGGCAATTTATCCAACGACTCATCATTTCAAGTGATCAAAATGCAAAAAATATTAATCATTTAAAAATAATCAACTCAATTGGGAAAGAAAGTGTGTCAGTGTTTGGGAAGCTTCACACAACGGACAATGTTGGTCTGGATTAAAATGGGAGCTGGGAGTGTCTGGACCTTCCAAACAGGTTTTAACAGTCACATTTAACATTAAATAACACACCACCTACACGATTATTGATTTATCTGGCTTTAGATATATTTCAAATGAATTGGACTCATCAATCCACAGGACGTTGGTCTTAAACTTAGCCAGTGGTCACAACGTCATTTGGATTTTGTGACAAATAAGGAATCACTTTATCAGGTTTGATTAAAGATCCTGGCACCGTTTCCACCTGTTCCAGTTATCAATCCACCCACTTCACAGAACACAGTTACATCATTTTTATTTATAGATTAGTGACTTAACACAGTGGTTAGCACGGTCAATTCACAACAAGAAGGTTCGATTCCTGTATGCCCTGTGATGGACTGGTGATCTGTCTAGGAGGTACCCCTGCCTTTCGCGCTATGTGCGCTGAGATACGCTCCAGCAAGCCCCCAATAACTCTGTATTAGGTATTAAGCAGGTAAGAAGATAACGTCATAAAACGTGCCGATAGGCGCATGCGCAATACAGATTGTGCGGGGCAAGCGAAGCGTTAATGTAGCCGCGAGCGATTTCAACGGACGTTCACGTGCATATTTAGCCGGAGCGCCATACAGGAAATAAAAGCTGTTGCTCCTCTGCCAAACTTTTTTATTCTTATTTAATTTAAAAACTAATTAGAATTACAATTTGGCGTTTTATTATAAATTAAAGTCATTTGTTTTTGAATAAAAATAAGATTGTTTGATTGGTTGTTCGGCTTTATGCGTCCTTGCGTCATCACGCCTGTGACGTGTGAGCGTAGGAAAGCCTTTCGTTAAAGCATTTCTTTAATTAAATGTAACTGTAGGCTATTAGAGGTTTATTACATTATTTATCTGTCATCTATTTGGTTTTAGTTGCTACATCACTGTGGTAAAATTTATTAATTTCACCTTTTTAGGGAAGAAGATGAATGAATGAATGAATCCTTTTAATTTATGTTTATAGTCTGGTACATTCATTCTTTTTTTTTACCCACTTATTCCCTAATTTGGGGTCAAGGGGATCTGCTGGTGCCTAACACAGCTCACATAGGGCGAGAGACAGGGGTACATCCTGAACGGGTATTCACCATTCAATTTAGAATCACCAATCGAAATAATCTGCATGTTTTGGACTGTAGGAGGAGGAAACAACATGCAAACTCCATACAGAAAGACCATTGGATCTCTCTTCTCCACACTACCCTGTCCTCTACATCTGCCTCTTTTACCCCAACTACCTGCATGTCTTTCCTTATCACATTCATAAACCTTCTAGGTGATTCTAAATTGTCCATAGGAAGTAAATGTGTGTGTGTGTGTGTGTGTGTTTGTGTGTGTGAGTGGTTGTTCGTTTATTTGTGGCCCTGTGATGGACTGGCAATCTGTCCATTTTGTACCCCTGCTTCTCGCCCTATGTGCGCTGGGATTTGCTTCAGCAAACCCCCGTGATCCCGAATTAGGGAATAAGCGGGTAAGAAGATGAATAAGTGAATTACTTCGAACCAAATGAATCACAAGTATCGACTTTTTTTGGTGAGTCAAGCCAACCGATCTGACTCACTAAACAACTGCTGCGCTGCTTTACTCGGGAGATTCCGGTCTTTTCCTGGGTTTCAGGCGAAGAATAGGACACGCCCCAATACCGGACTTACACTGCACATTAATATTATGGGATCGTTTTATAACACAATTATTTTATGGAATATAGAATGGGATCGTTTGAATTTCTAGATTATACGAACAGACCTTTTTTAAAACTCTGCCTCTATAATAATCACGACATTTACCCAGTACAGGCCATTTATATCTGCCATTCATTCATTCATTCATTCATTCATTCATTCATTCATTCATTCATTCATTCATTCATTCATCTTCTAAACCGCTTATTACATAATTCGGGGTCACAAGTTAAACAAGTTAAAAGTTGCGCACAAACAGTATCAGAATAAAATTAGTTCAGCAGCGCGCGCACACATTTACATGGTCACAAGAGCGGCAACGCCCAAGTAAGTCCGACTGCGCATGCGCCAATGTGACATTCATCTAAGCAAACAGAAACTCGTTAGAATCACGGAACAGAAACCACACACACACACACACACACACACACACACACACACACACACACACACACACACACACACACAGAAATCTAGTTTAGACTGGTAGGCCTTTATAACCTGGACAAAAACACTCTCAATCAAGCATTGGAGATCAATTTTAAAGAATAATTTTAATGCTTAAGATAATTAAGATCAATCTTTCTGACTCAAACATTTTATATTAAAAACATAAATAATGTTTCTGACCTGCCTCAAAAATCCCACAATTCACTCCCATAAATTCATTTTTCCACCCATTATCATCCTCGATTCTCTTATGGAACTAATAAACAGCTGTTATTAGAAATAACTGAACCAGTAATACGGGTTGATTTGGGTTTTTTTTTTTATTTTTTATGAAGTCTTTAACCTGAAATGTTTTCCAACTGTTTATGTAGTGTAGCTTTGGAGTAATTCTGTGTGAGGGTAAATACACTTATGTGTTGCTGGGATGTGATATTGTATGACACACAGCGTTAGAAACACATCGTTTTTTTAAAAGCAGTCTGGAACAGTTCGGCTCATTCAGCTCGCTATTGTGTTTGGTTTCAGTTCCTCCTGAAACTGATGAACAGAATTTTTAATCTGTTCCAATATGCAATGCAAACAACGAATGGTTTGCATTTTGCTTATTAAGATAAAGTTTATTTGGGAGAGTAAATGTTATCTGATTCTGTACATGTTTAATGTGTTCATACATATATAGAGTGCAAACAGTGGAAGTAGTAATAAATTAAATAAATACAATGATTTAATAAAATAAATTAATTCTCTCAGGGCTTGCGTGGGTTTCTCCCGGGTACTCCAGCTTCCTCCCACAGTCCAAAAACATGCAGATTAGGTTCACTCATTCATTTTCTTACCCACTTATTCCCAAATTTGGGGTCATGGGGGTCTGCCCATCCCAGCACACATAGGGCGAGAGGTGGGGATACACCATGGACGGGTCACCAGTCCATCTCAGTAGGTTGATTAGTGGTTGTAAATCGTCCATAGGAGTGAATGTGTGTTTGAGGGGTTGTTTGTCTATGTGTTGCCCTGAGATGGACTGGTGACTTGCCTCTCGCCCTATGTGCTCTGGGATAGGCTCCAGCTGACCCCTGTGACCTTGAATTAAAAATCCATCCAGATATGGTGGTCAGTTGTGCCAATACTTCTATTCATATAGTTTACATTTATTAGCATACTTGTACTTTTATGCAATTATTCGACTAGGAAGATGTATTATAATGCTTCAGCTAATATTTATATCAATCTTCAGAACAGAGAAATAAAATAGTTAACAGGTTGGTACAAGTCATTCTGAAATGGATCACCTGTTGTTGTTTTTTTTTTTTTTTTTTACAGAGCTGAGCTGTTACTCAGAATGATGTAATAAAGAAAAAAAACTTCAGTAAGCAGCAGGTCTGTGGACAGACTTTGGCTCGGTTAGCATAACTTGTCATCAAGTTGGAAGACAGCCATTTCTAGATTTTCATTCCTTTGTCACATTGATACAATGGATAAGAATGTGAACTAAGGGCCTTGAAAAGGAGCCTAGCTTTTTTAGGCTAACGGGTTAGCCGTAGTGCTATTTTTAGTTTAGGTACTTTGAACTGACTGTAGACTATTAAAAAGTTTTGTTTTAATAGTTTTAATGTTTAACCAATTTGGTCAGATTTACGATAAGGATTTAAAGCATTTCACAAAAGTGTTTGTAAGAGAAGTTTGAATATTTCGGAGAAATCGTTTTCCTCCTTACAACATACCTATAAATTGTTGTGTGTTTAACACACACTCTTTTATAGAGATGATTCACTCTCCTGCTAGTTTTTATGACGTGATATAACACAAGTTTAGGATCGATACTTAACATTACTTCGTATAAATCCAAATACGTCAAGCTCGAGTTGGATAGTATGTTAACGTACTTTTTGATTCTAGTTGATAATCATTTTTTTTATACACAGGCAGAAAAGCAGACATCAAAAAACATATTTTATACTCGCCAACACTAATGAAACTAGCTAACCATTAACTATCAGGTAACAAGCCAAGCCCAGGCCCTCCATTATTCTGCAGTTTCGTTCAATAAACAAATCATTGTTGAAACTGCGCTATTGGCCAAGAGATAATAAAAAATGTTCGAACCCAGAAAGACCGACCAATGTCAGAATGGCTTCTTATCATATGATGTCACATCTCTGCTAGTTTAGACCTTCTTTAGCTTGAAGTATTATAAAGATTACCAGGGCAGGTTTGCACAGCTAGATTATCAGGTCATGCTTCTAACATACCTGTATTCCACCGAGACATCAGGATTACTGACTTAATTTTTGAAGAAAGATCCCCCTCCCAAAAAAAGAGATAATCAAGGCTAACTTTTACCTGAAACCAAAGGATAGTATGGCTGCATTGGGACTTGAGATTTTGGGAATATCGCTATCTGTTTTTGGCTGGATCCTCAGTATTGTCTGCTGCACCCTTCCAATGTGGAGGGTCAGCGCGTTCATTGGGAACAACATCATCACAGCGCAGGTTTACTGGGAAGGAATTTGGATGAGCTGTGTATTTCAGAGTACCGGACAAATGCAGTGTAAAGTCTACGACTCCATTCTGGCGCTTCCACAGGATCTGCAGGCCGCCCGAGCGTTAACCGTGGTGGCTATTGTCCTGGGCATCCTGGCTCTTCTGGTGTCTATTGTGGGAGCTAAATGCACCAACTGCATCGACGGCGAAGCTGCCAAAGCTCGTGTGATGATCGTTTCTGGTGTTACCTTCATAACCGCTGCCATCATTCAACTTATCCCTGTCTCTTGGTCAGCTAATACGATTGTTCGGGAATTCTACAACCCGATTGTGCCTGAGGCGCAGAAGATGGAGATTGGTGCCTCTTTGTACATGGGCTGGGGTGCTGCAGCCATGTTGCTGGTTGGAGGCTCGATTTTGTGTTGCAGCTGTCCACCAACAGAAACAGAAACAAAGTATGTTCCTGCAAGCCGTGTGGCTTATAGCATGACTAACCGCTCAGTGGCTCCCAGCTCTTATGGCAGAAAAGACTATGTGTGAGGACTTCTTAAGAGTGTGTTTGGAGCATCTGATCTCAGGTGTCCCAATCTGGTGTTGTACCTGCCATGATTTTACCTCACACATATTATTAATACACGGACATCTATAGAACATGCTGAAATGAGTATTTATTCTTGTTTTCTGGACATTCTTGTTTGTGTATACTTTATTTACATTTAGAACATTTGGTAGACGCTCTTATCTAGATTTTAAGGACCTTGATTAAGGGCCCACAGTGGTGTATAGAAAATTTTATTATCTTTTGTTTAAGAGTGATACTTTTTAAATTAGTCTATTAATCTAAACGCAAAACTGCTT
>JAOTRA010000016.1:4937432-4950289 GCA_026260255.1 Pseudolaguvia tuberculata
ATAGGAGTGAATGTGTGTGTGGATGGTTGTTTGTCTGTGTGTTGCCCTGAGATGGACTGGCGACCCGTCCAGGGTGTTCCTCCGCCTCTCGCCCTATGTGTGCTGGGATAGGCGCAGCAGACCCCCGTGACCCCGGAGGGACTGGCGACCCGTCCAGGGTGTTCCCCCACCTCTTGCCGTATGTGTGCTGGGATAGGCGCAGCAGACCCCCGTGACCCCAGGTAAGCGGGTAAGAAGATGAATGAATGAATGAAACTTACAATTACAGCATTCAGCAGATGCTCTGATCCAGAACGACTGAGCAATTGGGGTTTAAGGACCTTGCTCTGGGGACCACAGTGATGGCTTGGTGGTGCTGGGAATCGAACCCCGGTCTTTCTGGTATTAGTCCAACACCTTAACCTTATTCTGTCATTTAGCCTTGATCATGTCTATCCTAGAAAAAGTTCAACATCTACCATTAGCAGCTGCTTACTAAGCTTGTAATGTCTGCTTTTTCTTATCTACATCAGTGTCCTTCAGCACCTCCAGGGTTTTGTTTATGATGGTCCTACCCTGCCTGCTGAGAGAGCGATGCCAATGTAATTATTTGCATTTGACATTTGATACTGCTCTTCTAACTTAACGCCTAAAGAGAACAGCCTCTCTTCACATCCTCCTCCCTTCACTGTTTTATTCCAGCCAGAAGGGGAAGAATAATACATGCTAGGTGTCTTACAAACAGGTTCTCGTTCCTGTTACCAGGAAAACATGCTTGGTATTCCCAGAGACACTGTGACCTAAATCAGCAAAACAAGCAGCTTAGTATGAAGCTTAAATGGTGTGAATGCTGAAGAAATCCTCACACACTAGACCTCTAGACTATTCTCTGGATTCAGTTAGAAATAGATTCCTATTATAATGGTGTTTAATTAAAAATCCAAGATTTACTAAGCAACCGATTTAATATTTTGGTCATTTATCAACAAGCCCCTGGTCTGTGTCTGTCCTCCATATTTCCCCAAGTCATCTCCAGAGCAACAGAGCCACGATTTCTCCCAGGCGTGTAACCAATTTTCCCTTTCTCTCTCTCTCTCTCTCTCTCTCTCTCTCTCTCTCTCTCTCTCTCTCCCTGTCTTTCTTTCCCTTCGTTCTTATAGCTCATTTGTCATTAAGGCAGTCACTACAACAGCATTGCCCTTCATGCACAAATTATAAGAGAGAGGGAGAGAGAGAGAAGATGAGAGGTAGAAGAAGTAAACAAGAAGGTTCTCCGGGTACTCCGGTTTCCTCCCACCATCCAAAAACATGTACATTAGGTTGACTGGTGAGTCAAAAATTGTCCATAGGAGTGAATGTGTGTGTGAGTGTGTGTGGTTGTTGGTCTATGTGTGGCCCTGCGAGTGGTGAACTGTCTAGGGTGTACCCCTGCCTCTCGCCCTAGGTACGCTGGGATAGGCTCTAGCGAACGCCCGTGACCCCGAATTAGGGAAAAAGCGAGTAAGAAAATGAATGTATGAACGTGCACCCATCACAATAAAAGAGGGCACCAAAATAACTCCTAGATTTGCATTGCTTTACAAAATAATTACAAAACACGTTAAACACATTTTCAAACGTGAGACTTTATTGATATGATCCCCAAAATAACCACCACTACCATCATCCGTCATCATCATCATCATCATCATCATCATCAGGATCATCACAAAAGTGCGGTTAGTGGAACTTTAAGTTAGAACTAGCCGAATCCTTTATTCCCTCCAGCAAATAACAAAGCAACTGATGGACAAATAACATCTGAATTCAAAATCTTAAGTTTTATTTTATGCAAATCATCATGTGATAAAATAACAAATCCAAATGACTGATGATGAAATGAAATGATTCCTCCAGTCCACTCTTTCATTTCACTACTGCTTTACATCTGAAACCACAACCGTGATTCTTACATATCAATAATATTTCAATATCAAGTTACTAATAATTACTCAATCAATTCTACTAGTTTTCTTATCATAACTAAAAAAAAAAGATTCCAAACATACCCGACACTTGGGTTCTGAATGACTTGTGTGAATATACACAGGGCCATAAACATCTTGATGACAAACGAGTAATCCATGATCCCAGATTCTTTCTTAACAATCCAGTTTTTGCTGCAGAATAAATGTGCCTGAAATCTTCAGGACTTTATTGTACTTTATGATGAGAAGGGAACATTCCATCCCCTTTTTTCACACACTTCCTTACACTATTTGTACTTACTACAATAAAGAGTCTATGTGATGTGCTGCTGCTGCTGCTGCTGCTGCTGCTGCTGCTGAAGGCCATTAAACTTGGCTTGTTTGTAACTGTTTTATAGGCAATTGTGTGCTTTCTACTATTGTAAGTCAATCGACGCTATAGTTGATTTTCCCATTAAATCAGCAACATACTAAAGAACTGTTTTCTATAAATGTAACAAAAGACAGACGTGTCATTGTTCAAGCCGTACACCAAGCAGGTGATCTAAACAGTCAGAAGATATGAGATGGAGTTGTTGTTATTTTTTTGGGGTTGTTTTTACATTTTGCATACTTTTTCATTAACATTATCATTGTTTTTTTCAGTCCAGACGATGCAAATCCTATGTATGCGACTATGCAAGCTAAAAAAAATTATATAGGCAGTTCGACAAAGGAGCTAAATAAAAACAACTTTAAGGCCAACAACAGTGGCGTCATGAGCACCAAGCTTTTAAAAAGTAAGCAGTATAAGCAATTAAAAACAAATATGGAGGCATGGAGCACAAATACAAACAGGAGAAGACTTCTATTCGTCTACATGCACACTTAACAAATCCTTTTCCTTCTTCTTCCTTCTTTTATTCCCCATTTTAAAAAAAGGTTTCTTTTCCCCTGAGATCTTTTTATTATTTCATTTGCTCTGATTTCTTTGAGGAACTAAACACCTTTCCGGCATTATAACTACTGTTATACCTCGGTTTTTTTTTTGTTTTGTTTTTTAATAGTATTATGCAAATATCTGCATGATCTACAGATTTTTTTTTTATTTGCTAAGGTGTGGAATGTCTTCGCTAAGTGATCAGGTATATTGGTCCGAATTTCCATGTAAACTACAATGCTCCTAGAGTAAAAAGCTACATGGACCAATTCATCCCCCCAACCTTTTCCCGCTTACCCCACCCCAGTTTTTATGATGCTGCTGCAAAGTATAAAATCAAAGATACTGATATGTAATTATTCATGCTTATTAGAACATTTTATTTCTTCTACAGAGCCAGCCGTTACGTGTGTCATTCCTTAACGTGACACACACAGACTTTGTGTTTTGAAACCCTACATACAATCACTGACATCTGAGTCATCACTCAACTCTACTCCCATTTTTAAAACTGACTCAGCACACTTTCTTAAGTCATGTTTTACGGTACATTTAGCCTACATACGGTTTCTTCCCTACCAAAGAGCTTTATGTTCTTTGATGATCCCCCATGTCTGACTCTGACCGCATCGCTTCTGATCACTTCCCTGAGGTCCTTCTGCATGCAGTCTAAACACACCAGTGCAAACTTTCCAATATACATTCCAGATGAATTCCAGCTATTATCCTGTATCAATATCACGCCCACCATGACAACTCTCTTCTCCATGAATGATCAACACGGGAAAGTACAAAGCATCTTGATAGGCTGGTGGGCTGTCTCTCGTCTCTTCTCTGGTCTCGTCATTTTCTATGTCATCTGCCTGCCTTGGCTGTTGTTCCTCTACCTCGTTGTTCTCATCATCCTCCCCCTCTAAAACACCCCTTCTCTCTTCGTCTGACCCACGGAAACCCAAACCAAGGAAACCACTTCCTTCTTCTCCACGTCCTGCTAATCCTCCTGCGAGACTCCTTGAGTGAAACAGGCAAGTATGAAGGTTTCGCGTGGTATGGAAGCGCCCCAGAGAGAAGCCACTGCGACTTAGTGCCAACCTTCCTCCGGCTCTAATAGGAAAGGAATTTGCTCCTACAACCATATTTCCTCTGACCCAGGAAGGCAACGATGAGCTGCTTGTTGTTCTCCGGCAGCGAGGACAGCTCTGAAGAAAGTAGCTGGAGTTGCGTCTCATTTGGGCCGCCATTGTCACTGACAATGGTGTGTTGGGGTTCATGTCCAAGTCCATTAACAAAGCCTCTGAGTAGCTGGGAACTATTTGCTGGTTGCAGCGAATATGCCACTCTAGTTCTGTAATATCCACTGTGTTTACCCGTGAAATGACGTGTAAAGTCGGACCTCCAGTGCCATGCTCAAAGCCTGTCTGATAGTTGTCCCTATTTTCATTTTCATTGGCATCTTCGTTCTCACCAAACAGCTTCTCAACATGATAGTGGACATAAGCTGTGCTGTACTCAACCAGCACACGAAGTGGCCAGGACAGCAACAGAGCAGATGCCAGCCAATAGACCCAGCGGCGTGTGTACCAGGGTGGCTGAGCAGGATCTGGGAAAGCCAGCATGTGCTCTCTAAAGTCTACATTTTTCAGGTGCATCCCCTCACGTGCTTCCATGTAATCATCCAGACCTTCATTATCGCCAAAGAAGCGTGCCCGCTGTGTAAGGTAGGCAGTCTCAGCTCGAGCACTGGCAAAACTGAAGCACTTAGTGAAGCGTAACCGGGTTACAGGGTGGTCCAGTAAACCCTGCAGCTCTTTCGACACATCCTTGACACCATGTCGTGAATAGTCAAACTCAGAACTGGCGGTGTGTGTGTTTACACGTTCATGATAAACCTGTGTGGTGGTGTAGGCATCACCGTTGCGGTAGCGTGTCACTTGTCTGGTCCGTCGTACATAATGATAACTGATGGCTTTCCACCAAATGCACGGGGTGGACTGCTGCAGTCGCTGGATCCTGTCATACACCTGACTGATCTCTACTTTAGCCAGGTTGGCTGTTTTAGAGTAGCAATGCCAGCACTCCACCAGATAGACGACATACAACATGGTCAGGAAAGCCACAGGGATGTAGACATATCCATTGGAGCACGGACTATCATGGTAAAGACGAGCTCGGTCACCGTAGTAGTAGGTAGGACCTTGGTCATCAGAAGCCATGACTGTGATGCGGTAGAGGGAGCACCAGCCCAGTGTGCCAAAGCAGCCATACATAAGCAGGGTCAGCAACAAGCACTTCCAGTGAGACTCCCGGCATAGAGAGCCACTCAAGGACTGCTTTAGAGGCCGTTGCTGTGGGTAGGGAAATAAAAAAAAGAAAAATAAGAAATAGTTTATGGTTAATATAAAGTTACACAATCCCAATAAATAAATGATGTGTTGAATGATTTAATTGATGAAGATAAAACATATGTAATTCAGACACCTGTCCTAGTAAAAAGCCGTCTGTAAATTTCTGACACATACAGTAGCTCAGACAGCAACTTGCTGAAATATACTTTTGCCTTCTACTGTAATTGACTTTTCTCCACCAGTCTCTTGTGGCATGAATGCATTTCCTGGCTGCTCGTAACTCAAGCCAAGCCTGCTTTTAACATGCTCTGCATCATTGTAGAGATGGATCCATGAATGCTTTTAGACGCGTCAATGTACTGTATTATCATAAGATGTAACGTCTTCTCTTTTGTCAATTCTTGCCCTTGTGGCATTTTAAGGTACTGCATTAGTGTGAGCAAAAATAGACAACAATTTTTATCATTGTATTAATAAACAAACAATGGCAGTAATAAAAACATACAGCTGAAAAATAGGACATTCGAAACATCTATAAGTCCATACTTATGCGATATCCGGTATAGGAAGCCTTTTTCATTCTTGCTGGATGCTTTCAGGTTCACTTTCCCTTTCAGATGTGTACACATGCCCGCACACACATAAATCTGCTAACAGTCAGAGCAATGCCCTTGCCGTGAGAGACTGCAGCACTTAATGGCCAGTTAGGAGATCAGGAGTAGCTGCGATAGCCCTGTGCTTTTCTTGGCAGGGGTGCAAAAGTTTAATTGTTCCAGTTTATCAAGGACGTTGTAGTAGTGCAAATAATGATGTTTCCAGAAAAAAAGTCATTAGGACATACAGTGATCTTTAATATCATAGCTGTGTCCTAAAATGGCTTCAAAAGGTGCTCTGTTATACTGTATACATCCTGTCACTGTTATTATTAGATTTCCTAAATCTCTAAAATATTTTTTTCCTCCATAAATATGACATGTTGCATTGTTACATAATGAGTGCAAGACAACAGGCTGCATTACCATTGATTATCCGCTCTAAGTGGATTCTCTATTATGACCAGCTCTAGTACATTATCCAAAAGTAGGGTACGGCAGTAGGAGGGTTCAGACAGTGAAAATGTGCTTTTGCTGTGAGTGGAAAAAATGTTCTCATAGGCATCATTCATTCATTCATTCATTCATCTTCTTGCCGGCTTATTCCCTAATTCTGGGTCATAGGGGAGTCTTATTCCAGCGCACATAGGGCAAGAGACAGGGGTACACCTGTCACACACACACACACACACACACACACACACACACACACACACACACATTACTCCTAAGGATAATTTAGAATCACCAATCCACCTAATCTGCATGTTTTTGGACTGTGGGAGGAAACCGGAGCACCTGGAGGAAACCCACTCAAGCGCTGGAGAAACATGCAAACCGAACCCGGGACCTTCTTGTTGTGAGCCGACCGTGCTAACCACAACGCCACCGCTCCGGCCCTCATAGGCAACAATCATATTTAATTGGTAAGCACGTCTGGTATGTTCTATCCTTAGCACTATTTGATTACGCTCTAGATATGGCGATTTGGCACAAGCACCCGAATAGCGTATATGAACCTGGCCGCCGGTTCTAAGCCACTCTAACAAGTAAATTATTTAGATGCTATGTAGGAATCAGCAGCTAAGAAGTGAACACTGAATGATGTGAAGGATTTGAATGCTGTGATTGCTTTTACATCGAAGGCCAACAGAGTGCTGAGTGCTTGAGTCAGACAGACTTGAACCTGAAAAAAAAAAATCCTGGTGGTTTCCTAACAATATTCAAACAGTATTTTCATCATGTTTTCACATATAAAAGAAGGCTCTATAATTTGACCTAGTGTTTAGATGATGGCGTGATGGTTTTACGATGGATTGTTAAAGTATTCTGGCAGATTTGTTGTGACCTTGTGGCTACATGCTGTGGTCTAATGATTTGGAATGATGCTGCAAATCAGACTGTCAGCAAGAAAATAGGAACGCATGGATTTAGAGCAATGGTTCTCAACGAGGGGGGGCGGTTGTATTGTTCCCCAGGGCTGGCTTAAAAAGATTGGGGAGGAGGGAAGGGCAAATAGTTTCCAAGCGAAAACCAATAATACGGGTATTCATTTTGGTACTTTCATTCATTCATTCATCTTCCTACCAGCTAATTCTCTAATTCTGGGATACGGAGGTCTGGTCTGGTTTGGCACTGGAGCCTATCCCAGCGCACAAAGGTACATCCTAGACACTTCGCCAGTCCATCGCAGGGCACACACTTACTTACAAACAGCCATTTACACACACATTCACGCCTCTGATTGGGTACTTTCATTCATTCATTCATTCATTCATTCCTTCACTCCTATGTATGCATTCATTCATTCATTTATTCATTCATCTTCTTACCAGCTTATTCCCTTATTCAGGGTCACACGGGTCTGCTGGAGCCTAACCCAGCACACATAGGACGAGAGGCATGGGTACAACCTGGACTGGTCGCCAGTCCACCACAGGGCACACATAGACAACACACTTTCACTACTATGGGCAATTTAGAATAACCAATCAACATGTCCAAAAGACTGTGGAATGAAACCCACACAAGCAGAGGATTTTCAGTTATTCTGTGTATAAAATTATTTTATAATTTTTTTTATAAAATATTATAATATAATTACAACTGAAAATATTTCTTAAGCATGAGGACAATCTTAAGCGTACGTGTTATGTATAGCTTGTGACTCTCTCTCTCTCTCTCTCTCTCTCTCTCTCTCTCTCTCTCTGTGTCTTTGGTTTGATTGACTGATGACTGAACATCCTCAGCTGTCTGATGCAGCAGTTAAATTACTGCTTCCATTTGCAACAACTTATTTGTTTGAGTCGCGGTTTTCAAAAAAGAAAAAAGCAGAATCGCCTGAGGATGACCTCAGGCTCGCGCTGTCCAACACTGAACTGCCTCTTTGTAAAAAATAAAGCAGTGCATGTACCATTAATTCTATTACCATTACCAAATACCATTAATTCACTGGAGTTGATTAGCAAAACACAGTCAAGTTCCAGTTTACATATATATAATTGAATTATATATATTTTATATCTTTTTGCATTGCATATTATATTTTTTAAAACAATCTGAGAAATTAAAATAATCTGTTTGTCTATCTGTCTGTCTGTTTATATGTCTATCTATCTGTCTGTCTATAATGGATAGAAAGAGATAATGTTTTTATATGTTATAAATATATATATATAGGGCGGCGCGGTGGCCTCACAACAAGAAAGTCCCGAGATCTTCCTGTGCAGAGGTTACATGTTCTCCCTGCGCTTGTGTGGGTTTCCTCTGGGTAGTCTGGTTTCTTCCCAAATATGCAGATTAGGTGGATTGGTGATTCTGAAGTGTCCATAGGAGTGAATGTGTGTGTGAATGGTTGTTTGTCTGTGTTGCCCTGTGATGGACTGGTGACCTATCCAGGGTGTACCCCGCCTCTTGCCCTATGTGTGCTGAGATAGGCGCTCCGTGAAGTTGAATGAATAAATGAATATATAAAGGTTGAAAACCAATGGAGCGACCATTGGAGTTGCTGATAGCTGACAGACAATTAAATTGAAATGAAAAAGAAACTATTAAATAAATTATTCTGAATGTGGATTTGGAAAATAATCAAATTACTGACATTTAGGATCCCTGAATGAAATTTAAAAAAGACATAAATAATAACACATGGATATTGCCAGGATTTTTAATGATATACATTAATTAGATCCACGTTCATGCCTCTCCCTGTGCCAAACAAGCAGATGTCTACCAGCTTGTATCAACAAATTCACAACAAAAAATACAATACACACTATTTCCGTATACCGTTAACATACTCAATACTCCATGTCCGGTTAGGAGGTCTGGGGTGGGTCAGTTAATCCCAAAGGGGTTCAGTGGGGGTACTGTGTTGAACACTGGTGGCGTTTTTTTCACTCTAATAATGTGACAATGTCGTTTAGGGGTTTTGTGCTCAGGGTCATTGTCATGCTGGAACAGTGTTGGAGTCCCTTCCAGTGAATAATTAATGCATTTCTACAATATTAAAAAAAAAAGGACCCACATATAGATCTGATGGTCAGGTGACCACAAACCTTTGGCCATATAGTGTGTATTTGATATGAAACATCGAAATGTATCCCAATGCTGTTCAATACTAACATATACAAAAAAAAGGTAGCAACATTAGAGCTACTAGCACAGGTACTAAAGCTAAATGTTTCTGGTTACCATATTTCAGAAGTACTTTAACCTAACTAAAGAGTATTATAGGATGAAGGACAAAGCCTTTCAATCATATCATAAAATATTCAATTGAACAGTTCCTGGGATTTAAATTAATCTCTCTTTATGAAAGAAAGCATATAATTATCCACCAGCTAGTCGGAACATCAATGGTTTGTCAGTAAAAAGAAAGCGGTAAATAAAACCTGGGTTTAAAAATGTATTTGGCCAAGGTCCTATCGCTATCTCTGTGCAGACCTAAAATTATCTAGACACCCTTCTGAGTATCTGTCAGAAAAGGCAGTAATATAACGATAACATCATAGGAAAAAACCTCTTCCTGGACTTCCAGTAAACAATATTTAACATTGTGTTACCTAAAATATAATATAAAATAATATTATTTTATAATACATATAATGTATTTTTAAAAAAATCAATAATATGATCCTAGACACTCCCATCCCCCTCTTGTGTCTCCCAGTCTATTGATTACTATGTAATATAATATGGGCGGTTAACTGAGCAGGCTTGAGTGGGAGTGTAGGAGTTCCTAGGTTCAGAGCTTAACATGAAGATCATACAACATAAGGAAATATGACATTTATCCCATGACCCCAAAATAACAACCAGTCTCTTAACATTTAAATCAATCACAAAGGTTATATTTAGTCTAATTTATGGGAAAAGGTATTTAGATACTATATTTTACTGTTATAAATGTAGTATTATTTTTAACTGATGATATTCACCAATGTGTCTTCTAAAAAATTTGCATGTTTTAGTGATTTTATTATGATTGGCTAAAGCTGCTTTGAGACAATAACTACTGCAAAAAGCGACATATAAATAAAGCTAAATTGAATTGAATTTTAAGGATTAAAGAAAGATCAACGTATTTTTGATCCGCATATTTGATTTGGGGCAGTTTTCCGTTGGATGCCCTTCCTAACGCAACCCTCCCCATTTATCCGGGTTTGGGACCGGCACTAAAAATGCAATAGGCTTGTGCAACCCTAATGGCGGGGTTTGTATGGATTACAGAAAGACTGATCTATAAAAAAGAATGGTTTGTAAAGGTACTGAGGTGAGCGACTGAGTGAAAGACGGAGAAAAAGATTGACTGAACAACCTGAGCTGGTAAATAGGCCTTGTTGAAGTCCAAACTAATTTCTTGTTGTTATTATAGGCATGTCTTTGAATTTTCAGGGACTGGGTATTACGCTAACATTATTATAGAAGAACAAGAAAATGAAATTACATGTGATTAAACTACTATGTTCGATATGAATGTCAAGTCGATCAAAAATACTATTTCCTATATTTCCTAAAATACTATTTAAAATATAAAATTTCAATAAGATACAAGTTTAGAAGACGAAGGACATGGAAGATATAAATCGATTAAAAACATATGGATGTACAGAAAGGTAATCATTAAAATAAAAAAGTTCAATTGGTTCCTTTTTTAATCCCAGAGATGTTCTGCTAGACGTCACATTCTGAAAAGGTGTCTCCATATTAGATTTTTTGTTTATTTACATACCCAATGTGGATAATTTCCCATAAATAATGTAAGCATTCCTACACACATTCATAAAGTTTATAGAAATGTTTTAGGATGCAGGAATATGAATTAGTACATCAAATGTCATGCACAAATCATTTCCAATTCCTTAAACATTTTGCTTCCTACCATTCCATGGTGTACACTAAGTTTATTGAAACTAGCATCATGCCAAAAAGGTGGTGACATATCCATTACCACGCCCCTTTTCTAAATAGGCCAGAACTGGAAGAGTCATATATGACCAAACCATGGACAAAAAAATTAACAATAATAGTCAATAAGATCAGCCACACTGTCAGATTTGGTAGGCTAGACCAAGGAGACTCACAGTCACTTATTGATGAATCATTTACTCTATTTGACATGCAGTAGATTGTGGGTTGGTTAATGCTGAACTGAAATCAGGCATTTTAGTCATAATTCCATGCATGCTACTTTTAACCATCTGCATTATCCTGGGTAAAAAAAATTGGGTTATCAAAAGAACTTTCATGTAAAAAGAAAAATACAGATCCAGCTGTGTGGGCTCTCCAAATACTGGTTATTGCTACAATGTTAATGAAAAGGTTATTAATGACGTATCTTGCATTTTCGCATGACCTAACTAACAAATAACTCCTAGTACCCCTATTGGACCACTTCCCCATCTTACCTCTTCCCGTCCTCCTCCTCCGTTCAGTGTGGGCGCCTCTCCAGTCACCGTCATCCCCTGCATCGTCTCTCTTCCTCTGTTTGACTTGCATATATTGTTGATGTTGGTCTTGTTGTAGGTGCTGACATATCCTAGGTCCAGACTGTCCTGCGGTCCAGCCTTGGGACCTTTCTGCTGTGCTGCGTCTCACCCCATCTGAAAGCAAGGAGGCAACGCTTCTCCGAAAATAACCTGGCTTCCGCGCGATGGATAAAATGCGTCTCTCCTCTCGAGATATGATCGTGTCCTTGCCCTCCCCTTCACGCCACGTCCCTACATCCGCAGGTCAAATCTGAGGCTGGTATTATTCGGTAGCTTAGGAAAACATGGGTCTCCTTCCTTAAATGAAATGCGCGTACAGGTCAAGAAATAATCGCTAACAGGTATCGTTGCGCTTCACTTTGCGCTCGTACGCAGACAAATGAGCGCGCCTTCCACAAATCGCTCGCGCATCTCGTGATACTCTCGCCCTTTTCCTTCCCTGAACGATTCATTACACGGTTAGTGTCCGTTCATTCTTATTTCAAGAATAGATTGTCAATCCATTTGGCCGATTTTTGGACTTTCGTCACGCTTTCGTCGTGTTTCCCCCCTCCCGCAACCCCATACCCGTTAAAGAAGCTGCGCTTACCTGATCGGACCTGCTCGCTGTGGAGTGACGTCATGTTCACGCCTACTTTTCGGTTATTAAAACGTTAAACAGACACTTTTGGTCAACATTCATATCATCTCATTTTTATTACTAGCGGAATATATTATAAGAAAAAAAACCTTTAACTTTACTTTTAAAATATTTTATTATTCATTATTATTATTATTATTATTATTATTATTATTGTCTCAAAGCAGCTTTATATAAAAGATAAGTATCACAATAATCTTAAAACCAAATATAATAAATATAAAAATAACAATGTGAATAAATAACATTGCGATATAGACTTTGAGACAGAACCCGAATTCGTTCATTCATCTTCTTACCCGCTTATTCCCGAATCCGGGGTCACAAGGGTCTGCTGGTGCCTATCCCAGGGGTACACCCTGGACGGGTCGCCAGTCCATCTCAGGGCAACACATAGACAAACAACCATTCACACACACATTCA
>JAOTRA010000016.1:4963934-4976887 GCA_026260255.1 Pseudolaguvia tuberculata
CACACACACACACACACACACACACACACACACACACACACACACACACACACACACACACACACACACACAATATTTTTTATTTTTTATTTGCAGAAGATCACAGATCTAGTGACATCCAGTCCCGCCGCTGACTCCGGCACTGCCAGGCCAGATGATGAGTGGCTTCTTGAGTCTTCTCTAGTCTCAGAGACTCTGGTCTCAGAAGTTGAGAGCCTCTGGGACATCATGACCTCTTTAATGCCCTCCTCAGTGCCAAACTGTCCATGTTTCCTGTCACAGACATTTGGACCAGAGCTTTTTCTTTCTGGGCCACAAAATAGATCCGAGGATCCAGAGAAAATACACGGAATAAGTGTAAGTAGATTAATTACTATATACCAATCTTGCTTTTGATCTGTCCTGGGTGGACCCTTGCTTCTCGCCCTATATGAGCTGAGATAGGCTCCAGCAGACCACGTGATCACGAATTAGGAAATAAACGGGTAAGAAGATGAATAAATGCATGAACGAATGAAATGTTGCTTTCTACTGTTCTGGACCCCAAAATGTTCAAAGCAGGGACGAGGCCATTCATTTGACTCAGACAGTTATGGTAAAGCTGGTTGGGTGATTCACACCGTAGTCACATAGGATCTCATGGGATGAGTCAGTGCAGAAATATTCGGCCGGATTCAGAAAGCGGGATTGAACAATCTGGCCGTTGATGAGTAACAGAAGTAATATTTGGGGAAATCTGTGGGTGCTATGCAGTTATCTACCACAAGATGGCAGTGCTATTGTTCGCTTTAGATCCCGCCATATAGCTTATGTAAATGTGGGAGAAGGTTTGTTGAGCAGAATTACATCATGAACTTTTATATTTTATTTTATAATAGATTTTTTTGTTTCTTACAATTATGTGATACTTTTGGTACTGAATCATTTGTAGAAATCCACTGAGGAGTGTGAAAGGAGGAGGGTCCGAAGGGAAAGAAACAGAATAGCAGCAGCTAGATGTCGGGATCGTCGACGCATGCTTACGGAGACATTAGAAAACGTGAGTCATGGATAGTATCTTAATTTGATCTATTTTTCTGGATTTTATCTTATAGTTAATTGATCAATTATTTGTCTTTCCATACTTTAGATCTCATATCATATCTAGTTCTTACATTCTATATGTCTCTTCCACACATTATGTCCTGCTCATCCTTTCTGTTTGACCTTTAGGAGGCTGAGCAGTTGGAACATGTAAAGGCTCAATTGGAGACGGAGATTGCTGGGTTACAGAGAGAGAAAGAAAGGCTGGAGTTCATATTGGAGGCCCATAATCCTGTTTGTAGGATGGATGGTTCGAATCCCGAATAAATGTCAACCATTCAGAACTGAGTCTGCAGGTTCAGATCAGTTCTGATAGCTGTTCTTTTTTTTATTTCAGAAACCATAATAAACTCAACTAACAGTATTTTTGCATGTTGTTTACAAATACTATACCGAATCGTACAATGTCATAAAAATATTTTACTCTAATTTAGAAGAAATTCTTATTTTATTTTACAGAGAAAAAAAAACCTTTTAGTCACCACCGTAAATAGGATTTAAATCATTAGGTCAGTATTGTCTATAAAAGTTATTTGTCTTTATGCCTTATGTAGATCAAACATTTTTCTGAATCAATTTCTTATAAAAGCACAGTCGCCTCACAACAAGAAGGTCCCGGGTTCAAATCTTTCTGTGCGGAGTTTGCATGTTCTCCCCGCGCTTGCGTGGGTTTCCTCCGGTTTCCTCCCACAGTCCAAAAACATGCAGATGAGGTGGATTGGTGATTGTAAATTGTCCAAAGGAGTGAATGTGTGTGTGAATGGTTGTTTGTCTACGTGTTGCCCTGAGATGGACTGGTGACCCGTCCAGGGTGTACCCTCGCGTCTCGCCCTATGTGTGCTGGGATAGGCGCAGCAGACCCCCGTGACCCCGGATTCGGGAAAAAGCGAGTAAGAAGATGAGTGAATGAATGAATTAATTTCTTATAAAATAAAAAAAAAACATTATAAAAAATGGTGGCTACTGGAAGTAAGTATCTATTGTCTTTCCTGGTGTTGGTAAAACATTTACAAATGCATAACCACAACAGGAAAAAAATTCTACAAATTATGCAACATAAAGACAAGGCCAGTACATTTTTAGTGAATTGCAATAAAGATGGTTAGATGAATGAGTTTGTGATTGAATTATTTATTTTACAAATAATATTTTAGAAATATGAAAGATATTAACAAGATATTTTGTTTGCTTCTTTGGATGACTAGCAGCCTATATATTTGTACAAGGACACCATACCGCTCATTGTTCATTTTAAGAAACATTATATTGGGAATATGGGAAGTGGTAGCCTAGTGGTTAAAGTGTTGGACTAATACCAGGGGTTCGATTCCCACCTCCAGCAAACAACCAGTGTGGGCCCTTGAGCAAGGCCCTTAATCCACAATTGTTCAGTTGTAAAAAAAAAAAAAACAAAAAAAAAAACAAATGTAAGTCTGGATAAGAGCGTCTACCAAATGCAGTAACTGTAACTGGAACAATATAAAGCCTAAATCTTAATCTTAAATATTTGCAATCTCCAGTAGGTGGCAGCAATGTATTCTTCATTCTATTATAGAGTTGTCGGGAGACCCGAGGGGTGGGTTGGGTAACATAAATGCCGAATGCGTCTTATCGCTGTAAGAGTCCAGCAAGCGCTTAATATGCAGTGCGCATGCGCAAGACAACCAATAGGTAGTAGCCTGTAATCTGGTAGTGACATGATAAACCAAAGACGACCAGGTAAGTTATTTTACTGTTAATGACTAATACTAAACTACTGTTAATGACCTTCCAAACAACGAACTGTCTATCTCTTCTGTTTGCTTGTCTTTGTTTGGTTTAAAAAAGGTAGTTACATGAAATAGTTTTTCATTTATTTTTATCTGTTATAAAATGTACAGTTTCATGTAGTTATTATAGTTTGATTGTTAAATTAAAACCTGATCAACCAGTGTTTATTGTGTATAAACATTTACTCATAAATATATTTCATTGAGTTCATTCCCGCCTCTCGCCCTATGTGTGCTGGGATAGGCGCAGCAGACCCCCGTGACCCCGGATTCAGGAATAAGATGAATGAATGAATGAGTTCATTCATTCATTCATTCATTCATTCATTCATTCATCCATTCATTCTTCTAACCCTTCTACCTTTCCTTATTCGAGGTCACCGGGGTCTGCTGGAGTCTATCCCAGCGCCCAGATAACCCACAAATAAATGAACCACAGATGTATTGCTCTAAACTTTGGGTAAAGAAAGCGTACAAAATATGTTTATGAAATGAATCTGTTACTGTGAGGTCGGTGGACATCATATCATCATCATCATCATCATCATCATCATCATCATCATCATCTTCTTCTTCTTTTTCATCTCCTTTCGGCTGCTCCCGTTAGCGGATCGTTTTTCTCCACACTACCCTGTCCTCCTCATCTGCCTCTTTCCATAAACCTCCTCTTTGGTCTTCCTCTTTTCCTCCTGCCCGGCAACTCCGCCCTCAGCATTCTTCTACCAATATACAGCATGTCCCTCTTCTGCACATGTCCAAACCATCTCAACCTCTAACCTCCCTCATCTTATCTCCAAAATATTCTACATCCTAGAGCCGTCCCTCTAATAAACTCATTTCTAACTCTGTCCAATAAAAATCTTCAACTTTGCCACCTCCAGCTCCTCCTGTCTTTCCTCCAGCACCTCCACTGTTACTCTCTCTAAAGCGTATAACATTGCAGGTCTCACTACAGTCCAATAAACTTCCTCTTTCACTCTTACAGAGACTCACCAATCACAAATCCCTCCTGCCATGTTTCTCCACCCACTTCACTTTGCCTGAACTCGTTTCTTCACTTCTCGGTGGACATCATTCTATAAAAAATAAACTACTTGTAAACCTCTTTCTCCAGTGTGTAATATTCAGCTAAGGTGCAGAGGTTTGGCCGTTTGTTTAGTTCTTGGTGTTTGAAATTAATTGTTTGTAAATTTCCCATTTCTCAGAAAATGTCAATGGAATTGGACGTATTTGTGGGCAACACCACCATCATTGATGAAGAGGTGTACCAGCTATGGTTGGAGGGATATTCAGGTGTGAATATTTATTGATTTCGAGCTGTCAGTTATGACAGAATAATGTCCAATAAGTATTTTTGGACATGCTCAAGAAAACTTTAAAATATTGTTAATAATCATGCACATCATAAAATTCATTATTTTATTATTGTAAATCCAGTATTTATTTCTGCAACACTCATTTCTTTCATTCGTTTATTCATCTTCTAACCTGCTTATTTCCTAATTCGGGGACACAGTGGTCTGTTGGAGCCTATTCCAGCGCACATAGAACAAAATGAAGTGGTACACGCTGGACAGGTCTCCAGTCCATTACAGGGCAACATATAGATGAACAACCACTCACACATACATTCATTCCTATGGGCAAATTGTAATCACCAATCAACCTAATGTACATGCTTTTGGTCTGTGGGAGGAAACCGGAGTACCCGGAGGAAACTCACCCAAGAACAGCCACTGCATATTTTAGTTTTATTCTTTTAATATTTATTATTAGTTGTATAATACCTTTAAAATGGGTGGCTTAGTTGTTGGACTGATACCAGACTGACTGTGTGGTTGTTTGTCTGGTGTGATGGACTGACGATTTGTCCAGAGTTTACCCCTGCCTCTTGCCCTATGTGCGCTGGGATAGGCTCCAGCAGAACCCTGTGACCCCGAATGAGGGAATAAGTGGGTTAGAAGATGAATGAATGAATGAATGAATGAATGAATGAATGGGTTGTTGTTAGGTGTGTGAAAGATGCTATTGCTATACTATCCTGCAGTAAACGATGCAGTGGGGCTGAGGCTAGAAATTGGTGGTTTCCGTGAGAGTGATGTCAGCGGAGAGGTCCAGCACAGTGACACCATGGATCAGTACAGAACCTTCCAGATGTGCGAACGGCTTTTGCACTGCCCCACAAAATTGGCCAATCAGCTCCTTTTCCAGATCCCTACCCAGCGGCAGGCTATGCTCATAGAAAGGTTTGACTTCTGATACTTGTATATGTGTTTGTATGTCTATAAATAGATATTTTATTTCTATGCCTGGTTTGTGTAGGTATTACGAGTTTGATCACACTTTTGCACGAGAAGTTTTAGGAAAGAAGCTTTCTAAAGGGACCAAGAAGGATCTGGATGATATTAGCTCGAAGACAGGCATCGCCTTGAAGAGTTGCCATCGTCAGGTGTGCTAGACAGAAAATCTCCCAGGTGGAGCTGACAGCTCTTAAGAATGAAAGAAAGAGGAGTGTGCAAGATTACTATTGTAGATTGAATGATAACTAGTGTTCATTTATTATTTATTTGCCCAGTGGATTAATAAAAACGGTATCCAAAAATCTACAAATATACTTTTCTATTACTATATTATTCACAAAATTCACATAAACATGTATGGCTAATGTAGAAAAAGATTTTTCTATACAAGAACAGAATTAGTATACAAATTATGCTGTCATTTACAAACAGCGCTTGCGTTGGTTCTCTCCGGGTACTCCTGTTTCCTCCCACCGTCCAAAACATGTGCTCATAGGAGTGAATGAGTGTGTGGTTGTTTGTCTATGTGTGGCCCTGCAATGGAATGGCGACCTGTCCAGGGTGTACCCCTGCCTCTTGTCTTATGTGCGCTGGGATAGGTTCCAGCAGACCCCCATGACCCCAAATTAGGGAATAATAAGTGGGCAAGAAGATGGATGAATGAAATCACATCCACTAACTTGATGTTCTCATTTATCACACCCATGTACCTCCTCTTTCTCCACCTTTGTTTCCTTCTGCCTGCAGCCCAATTTCCAACATCTAATATTTCTACTCTCTTTCCTCTTTGACCTGGTCCCCCAAATGTCTCTCTTGATTCACCCTTCTGATACCTCCAACTCTGTCTCCTGTCTCTTCCAGAGTTACACTGTTTCTAAACTTTACACCACAGTGTTTCACACCTTCCTTTTGATACTTGCCGACATTTTTCTATCACACATCACTCTTGAAACATTTCTTTACCCCTCTGTCTATCTTCTTCTTCCCCTTTTTTCCTTACTCTCCGTTGATGTGGACTGTTGATCTCTCACTTTAAATCTCTCACTTTCTTTAACTCTTTACCCTGTAATCTCACTCTTCCACCTCCCTCCCTATCATCCACACATGTTATCTTTCATAAAGATTCTCTCCAACGCACCCCTCTACCTTTATATGTTTCCCTCTTCTTGCTCTCTGCAATCACTAAACATCAATGTGTTTTCTTCAAACATCATTATTCATAGTATCAGCAAAGCAAATGAAAAGGGGCTTAGAGTCGAGCCCTGATGTAGCCCCACAGATTTAAGGCAGTTGTCATTAGAACTTATCATATATGGATCATAATATTCACATCCCTTATCATCAAACCAAAGATTATTTTGCATTATTTGTATATAATAAAATAAACATGCTGCATTGGATTTGTTAAAAATGTACATGTTTTATAACACTAGCACTTTTCTCATAGTTTGACAATTTTAAGCGGGTCTTTAAAGTGGTGGAGGAGCTAAAAGGCCCCCTGGTGGAGAACGTGCAGCATCATTTCCTCTTGTCTGATTCACTGGCCAGGTGTAATAAATTTTTTTTATCTCAAAAAATGTCCTCAGAATGTAATAAATACAGCCGTAAAACTGATAATTCACAGTATTTCCTTCAATTCCTCAATAGCACAGTCTTCCATTCATATATTTCACTGCTCAATAGTGCTCTTTATCATCCCATTCCCCTTACTGACGCATTTCTGTCTTGCAGGGACTATGCTGCTGTCGTGTTCTTCGCTAACAGCCGATTTGAGACTGGCAAGAGAAAGCTGCAGTATCTGTCTTTTCAGGATTTTGCTTTTTGTGCAGGCCAACTCATCAGCTATTGGACTGTAGGGGCTGTTGGTACGACTCACAGTAATGCACAAAACCTTTCTATTTACAGTTACTTACTTTCACTAAGTAAATTCAATCACTCATATTGTCCGAATGGCGTAGTGGTTTGAACCTTGTTGTGTTGTGTCACAATAAGGTTCCATTCCCGGGCCAGGGGATCTTTCTATGTGGAGTTTGCATGTCCTCCCCGCGCTTACGGTTGATTGAAGAGTCAAAATTATCTATAGGAGTTAGTGTGTGTGTGTGTGTGTGTGTGTGTGTGTGTGTGTGTGTGTGTGTGTGTGTGTGTGTGGTTGTTGGTCTATGTATGCTCTGCAATAGACTAACAGCCTATGCAGGGTGTACCTTTGACTCTCGCCCTATGTGTGCTGGGTTAGGACTCTCGTGACCCCAAATCAAAGAATAAGCATATAAGAAGATGAATGTATGAATGTATATTGTCCGACAATGCATCTTGGACATCAGTTTAACATTTTAATGAAATGATGTCTGGACAATTGTAGAAATAAATAAATAAAGTGTCTGTTTTCTTTCAAGCTGTCTGTATATTTTCCATTTTGAAAAAGTCTGCAACTCTTATACAGCGAAAACGTTTAGTAAGCAGTAATAGTTGACATCACTGCTAAAAATAATTATGTTCTCTGTGCCAGTGGAAAACCAAGCACTGGTTTATCTGGTTTCTGTCTGGAAAATGGAAGTAATGGACAAGTGAAGGCCATGATGGAACAAAATAAACAGACAAACCGTACCGTATGCTGTTTTTTTAATTATATTTATCGCTTGTCTCGTCTTAGATGACATGATGGACGACATGGATGTAGACCTGGAAAAAGAATTTTTGCATAATCTGAAAGAGCTAAAGGTTCTGGTTAACGATAAAGATATGCTGGATCAACACAAGAGGTACAGAGAAAGCTGGCTATGATATCATGTCTGTAAGCATTTTTGAGAGTTTTTAGTGTTTTAATAATTCTGCTAATGTTGCAGTCTGGTTTGCTCCCAGCTTAAAGGAAAAATCAAGGTCTTCACTGAAATGGAGGCTAGTTTTAAGGTAAGTAAAACAGCAAGTAAGATAATTCATCGTTGTCTATACCCTCTTGCCCCAGCTGTCATTGGGTAAAAGGCAAGGGTCACCCTAGACAGATTGCCATTCCATTGCAGGACCTCACTCAACCAAATCCACTCTTACTAACATCTATATGCAATTTTAAATCACGGATCAACCTAACATAACATGTTGTTGTACCATGGGAGGAAACTGGAGTACCCGGAATAAACACACAAACTCCACACAGAAAGGCAGAGAGTACGAACCCGGGACTTTCTTGCTATAGTAGTGGCTCAATGGTTAAGGTGCTGAGTTGTTGATCGGAAGACCAGGAAGACTTGGATTCAAGCCCCAACACCGCCAAGGAAGACCTGGACTCAAGTCCGCCACCGTTGGGTCCTTGAACAAGACCCTTAACCCTTCCTACTGCAGGAGCGCTGTACAATAGCTGACCCTGTGCTCTGATCCCCAACTTACTAAGATGGGATATGCGAAAATCCCTCATTGGATCAATAAAGTATTCATTCATTCATTTATCTTCTAACCCGCTTATTCCCGAATTCGGGGTCACGGGTCAATAAAATCAAAATAAAGACACAACATTCATTTATTCATTCATTCTTCTTCTATTCAAGCTCACATAGGGCAAGAGGCAGGGGTACACAACCTCTCACACACACATTCACTCCTATGGGCAATTTACCAATCACCAATCAACCAATGTTTTTGGACTGTGGGAAGAAACCAGAGTACCCGGAGGAATTCCCACACACAGAAAGATCCCCAGCCCAGAACCTTTTTGTTGTGAGGCAACCGTGCTAGCCACTACACCACCGCGCCGCGTAAGACACAACAGTACTACCCAATTAGCCATAACGCTGTCCATGTTGGATTCATATTTATCCTTTTTTTAGCAAAAATTCCAAAAATCCTACACTGCTGTCAGCTTCCCATCTTCTATCCTCAATCTGAATAATTTGAACAGCAGGTATTTACATGAAGCCATTTTGAATCTAAATTGATATGCATGAAAGATAAAAATAAATTGTTGTTTGTTGCTCATACTCACACTTCATTAATGTCTTTCATAGCAGGTTTGGTGTATGACTAGGTGTTGTGGTAGAACAGATCTCACCACCAGGAAAGAAACCTATGATTTCTGATAAATGAATGAACAAACAGGAACTGGTGTCAATTTGGTGCCTATTGATTTGTCACTGTCACCAGCTTTATTAGTCATATGCAGGTTAAGCGGCCATTTTATTTTGGATCGGCACCAGATTGACTTGTAGCATGAATCATTCTAGATGTATCTTGAAATGTATTACTATCTCATTAATTGGATCTACAGAATCTCTCCCGAGCGCTGATTAACATCGCATCTAAACTGACAAACGTGAAAGATGTACGAGATTTGTTTATCGACCTTGTAGAGAAGGTAACGGTTTGTGTGTTGATTTTTCTGTAGCTTATAACAAATGTGTAATAAATTAGAAGTAGCTATGAGAGTTTTGTCTAAAACTCTTCTTTCTTCCTTCCATCAGTTTATCGAACCCTGTCGATGTGATAAATGGTTGGTTGGAGATCTTAGCCTTTTTCTGACTCACTACACCAGCACTGCCCACACGCTTGATGCATTCAGGTTAGTGTGTGTGTTTTTGTGTGTGTGTGTGTGTGTGTATGTGTGTGTGTGTGTGTGTGTGTGTATGTGTGTGTGTGTTAATTTCTTAAAAGTGTTTGTATGTCTTTCAACAGGTATCAAGTGATATGGGGGAGGTACATGGGCGTCATCAAAAGCTGCATCTTGAAAATGTACCATGATTAAAATGATGCTTTGGTCCACCAACAATCTTCTTGTTCTCACATTCCCCCATTTTTTTTTTACATTTTTAATTACTTTGTTTAAAAAAAATTTATTTTAGATTTAGACCTTTTCAACCTTTTCTTCTATCTGTTGTGTATTTACTGTGACAGTGTAAAAGGTTCTCAAAAAGGTGGTGGTGGAACTGTAATATTTTCTCTCAGTAAAAAAATAACTCTCAGTCTGTTAGAATTTGCCTGAAGGGGTAACTCAGCAGCTGGGTGCTTCATTTACCCCTGCAGGTCTGGAGACAGTGGATGGGGGTTTGGGTGTGTGAGACAGTGAACTGTGAAAGCAGTCACTCCGATCGACCTACGAAATAACCATAAAAAAGAAAAGTTACATAAACTCTTGAAGATTAGTCTCACTTAGGTTGTGGTGAGTTTAGTGCCATTTGGATGGAGTGCTACGGCAGAAAACACACACAAGACAAGACCAGAAAGCTGAAAAAAACTGGCCTCATGGGACCGGGGATTATGTTTTTTGTAACCTTCATGGTACCGTCAGAATAACGTCACTAATGTCTTAGAAAGTAATGGACTGCCATGAGCAATTCTTTGTATATCGTTGGGTTGTGTTTTTTAACCCGTATTAAATATTAGACGTGATTTTTGATTTTGATATACTTTATTGATCCCATGAGGGATTTCTTTCTTCTCTTATCCCATCTTAGTAGGTTGAGAGGGTCAGAGCGCAGGGTCAGTTATTGTACAGCGCCCCTGGAGAAGGAAGGGTTAAGGGTCTTGTTCAAGGACCCAACATTGGCGGACTTGAGCCAAAGTCTTCCTTGGCGATGGTCGGGCTTAAACCCAGGTCTTCCTGATCAACCGATCAACAACTCGGCACCTTAACCATTGAGCCACCACTGTCCCTAAATGAGCAGGTTTGTCCTCTTAAATGTTGAAATAAATGAATAGAAACTCAATGGTGGGAAAGTGGCGGCACGGTGGCGTAGTGGATAGCATGGTCGACTCACAACAAGAAGGTCCCGGGCCGGGGCTCTTTCTGTGCGGAGTTGGCATGTTCTCCCTTGCGCTTGCGTGGGTTTCCTCCGGGTACTCCAGTTTCCTCCCACAGTCCAAAAACATGCAGATTAGGTCGATTGGTGATTCTAAATTGTCTATAGGAGTGAATGTGTGAGTGAATGTGTGTGTGAACGATTGTTTGTCTATGTGTTTGTGCCCTGTGATGGACTGGCGACCCGTACAGGGTGTACCCCCGCCTCTCGCCCTATGTATGCTGGGATAGGCTGTAGTGGACCCCGTGACCCCGAATTTGGGAATAAGCGGGTAAGAAGATGAATGAATGAATGAATTGTGAGAAAGTGACTCAACGTGTAGTGGTTCAATTTCCATCCCAACCAATATGCCACAGTTGGGCCCCTGAGCAAGGGTCCTAACCCTTAATTAACAATTTGTTTAAGAGGCTAAACTAACAAGAAGACTGAGGAAGAGGGACAAATCAGTCAAAGCTATTGCACAAGTATAGTGATTAGACAATCTGACACAGAATAGAACAGCTAAAGAAAACAACAGCTGTAAAAGCTGTGGAATAAAATGGAAAAACAATTGTTGTTCAGAGTTTTACACTCCCCGCATTTGCATGGTTTTCCTCCAGGTACTCTAGTTTCCTCCCACAGTCCAAAAAACATGTACATTAGGTTGATTTGTGAGTCCAAATTGCCCCATAGGAAATAGGGTGTAACCTGACTCTCGTCCTATGTGCACTGGAATAGGCAGACTCCAGTACCCCAGAATTGGTGAATGAATGAATGAATGAATGAATGAATGAGTGAATGAAGGAATGAACAATAGTTACCGACATCAACAACAACCTTCTCAGGACAATAAATGTAAAAACCAACTGACAGACCATGAAAAGTGGAAGAACTTTTATTCAAAAGTTTCAGTACAGGGCTCCTTCCGGAGCGAGAGCATTTCTAATTTTTGATGATGTAACTTATGATGGCAGCAGAATCAAATTTAAAAATTTGCATAAAGTCTAGGGGGGCACGACGCGGTGTAGAGGTTAGCCTGATCGCCTCACAACAAAAAAGTTCCGGGCTCGATTCAACAGATAGGCCGGGGATCTTTCTGTGCAGAGTTTGCATGTTCTCTTTGCTCTTGTGTAGGTTTCCTCCGGGTACTCTACGGTGTTTCTACCCACAGTCCAAAAACATTCTAAATTGTCCATTGGAGTGAATGTGTGTGTGAGTGGTTGTTTGTCTATGTGTTGCCCTGAGATGGACTGGCGACCCGTCCAGGGTGTACCCTTACCTCTTACCCTATGTGAGCTGGGATAGCCTCCAGCAGACCCTCGTGATACCAAATTAGGAAATAAGCGGATAAGAAAATGAATGAATGAATGAATGCATAAATTCTAGATAAATCCATTGAATTAAACTTCAGAAGGATGATGATACAAAACATATTCTAATGACTTATATAATCAGGATAATAAATAATTGGTTTTGATCTGAACCTCATCACCAGAATTGAACCTAATGGAGCAGGAATTTCCTTTTCTTTTGTGTGTACACTGATGGAAGTAACGCACTTAAACTACTGAATATAACCATGGAAAAAATGACAAAAGAAAAAGAGTTTGGTAATATAGTTTATATAAAAATTGGTTAAATCATTAAAAATGTACCAGAACCCTATGACTCACATTTGGGTTTATGTGCTTAAATGTGCAGAGAAAGAATAAACCCTAACCCTGATCATACATTTTGGGATATTTGTGAAATACAACATGATTCTTGCAATTAAGGAGCCATTAATTGGGCAATATTTTTTTCGATAACCCTCTATACTATATGGAATAGGAAAACTTTACCGCAGATCCAACTATAGTTACAACCCAATTCTATCTGTAACTCTGATTTTGCACTACTTGTTTCCTGAACGACAGAACCCAGGTGCATTGTTTTCCTCATACTTGCTGTAGACAAGCAACGGCACATGTGTGTGTGTGTGTGTGTGTGTGTGTGTGTGTGTGTGTGTGTGTGTGTGTGTGTGTGTGTGTGTGTGTGTG
>JAOTRA010000016.1:4976987-4990762 GCA_026260255.1 Pseudolaguvia tuberculata
ACACACACACACACACACACACACACACACACACACACACACACATTCACTTCTATGGACAATTTAGAATCACCAATAGGCATAAACTGCATGTTTTTGGAATGTAGGAGGAAACCGGAGTACCCGTAGGAAACCCACGGAACCGCGAGGAGAACATGCAAACTCCGCACAAAAAAATTCCCAGCCCGGGAATCGAACTGCGGACCTTCCTAATATGAGGCGACAGGGCTAACCACTACGCCACCTTGCCGCCTTAAAAACATTTTCTGTATATATCGAGTAAAAAAATGTCCCTCCGTACATGGGGAGAAAACCCTTTAAATATGTCCTGTTGGAACAAAAACCCACTAACACCTCTCTACAAGTCTCTTCACCTGTCTCTCCGTGAAGTCGTCGTAGAGTAACTCTCCTGTCTCTCGTCGTCGTAGGATCGTAGAGTTATATAAGTACAGACTGACAGACATGTCCACTGTCTCCGCCTCATGCGGATTTAAGTTTTGTCCATATCGGACAATGTGCGTTGAAGGGTTTCCCATCGTCATTTTACGTCATCATTAGAGAATGAATGTCAGAGATGTAGAGACACGTGAGGATTCTGTATCCGATGTGTCAGTACACGCCCCCGTCGCGCCTTCTCTATACAGGTTTCTTCTCTATATAAAGGTTCTGGATTCGGTGTTTCCACCAGCAGATCCGACACAACAACCAGGACCAAGACTTTTCCCACTTTTAGCTTTACGAATGTTTTTTTTAATCGCAGGCAGAAACGCGAAAAAATAAAAACAACAACAATGTTTGTTCTTTTCATTTGTTTTCTTTAACACGTTTTTACAAAGAGTTGCCCTAATGATTAAATAGGCGCTATAATATTTAAAGCCTGATCCTAAACCTGCGCTTAAGTTTTATCACACACCGGCGCTGAGACGAAGGACACCTGTAGGCTACCAACCGGGTAAAAAATGTACCGCTCAACGAAAGGCGCATCGAAAGCGCGGAGAGATCAGATCAATGCTGAGATCCGCAACCTGAAAGACCTGCTGCCCATCTCGGACGCAGACAAGGCTCGTCTGTCTTACCTGCACATCATGTCTCTTGCCTGCATGTATACAAGAAAATCTGTCTTTTTTTCTCCGGGTAGGTAAACCTTTTAAAACGGAACAGTTTTACCTGCTTTATAATCCATTCATTCATTCATTCATTCATTCATTCATTCATTCATTCATTCATTCATTCATTCATAATACCCTGCCTCTCTCCCTATGTGCGCTGGGATAGTCTCCAGCAGACCCCAGTAACCCCGAATTAGGGAATAAGCGAGTAAGAAGATGAATGAATGAATGAATGAATGAATGAATGAATGAATGAATGAATGAATGAAAATACCAGTGTGGCATTTCCCAAGGGCCACAGCCTGCTAAAAGGATGGACAATGGAAAAGTGGCAGAGAGTTGATTTTTCATTTTAATCTTCTGTTGAATTGCATGAGACCTACTGGAGACCGCATGGATCTGAGATTCCGAGGCGGAAACATCACCGTCTGGGGTTAAATCCAGTATTGGGGTGTGCAAGAGATCTGTAGGGTGGAAGGCAACATCAATAGGCTAAAATACCAAAAATCTTAGCTACCTCTTATATCCCCAACCGTAAAAGAGGATTCTAAAAATTCTCCATGGTGCTCCATCCATCTCCACAACAAATTTCCTCAAGGCGAAAAAGATCAAGAAAGCTCCAGTATTGGTCAACCCAGTCACCAGACATGAACATCATTGAGCATATGTGGGGTAGGATGAAAGAGGAAGCATAAAAGACGAAACCAATGAATATTGACAAACTATGGGAGGCATGCAAGACTGCTTTCTTTGCTATTCCTGATGAATTCATCAATAAATTGTATGAAACCTTGCCAAACCGCATGGATGCAGCCCTTCAAGTTAATAGAAGTCATACTAGATAATAAATTTAGATGTCACAGCACCACTACTTAATTTGCTGACATATTTTTGTATTTGCAGTAAACTTGTTCAATTTCTGTATAGATGACAAAACTTTTGTCTTGCCAAAATTTGACCTTTCTGTCTTTATTAAATGGTAAATCTTTTTTCAGTGAAACTAATTTATTTCAGTGTATTAAACATCATTTGGGAGTCTTCAAGGTGATTGATTAATCAGGGTAATAGCAGGTATTTCTACAAAATAGATAAGCGACAAGACTTTTGTTAGGGACTGTATATAGACAGTATATATAAAACTGTAGCCTTAAAACATATGATTTTGTTTCTAATTCCTAGTCAAGCTTCCACATACCTTTTTCAGAGCAGGAAAAGCCAGGAAACAAACATATTAAATGGTTATCAAATGAACGAGCTATCATAGATCACAGATATGTACACTTTCTAAACAAAAGTAATAGACACCAATATTTGTTTTAACATCATTTTCCAGATATAGTATGACAATATCCTTTTATTCATTCATTCATCCTTATCACGAGGGTCTGCCAGCTCAGCGAGGCGTGGGGTTACACCCTGAGCGGTTAGCTAGTTACTCCTATAGACAATTAAGCATCACCAATCAACCTAATCTGCATGTTTTTGGACTGTGGGAGGAAGCCAGAGTATTCGGAGGAAACCCATGCAAGCGCAGGGAGAACATGCAAAGATCCCCGGGCCGGGGTACGAACCTGGGACCTTTTTGTTGTGAGGCAACCATGGTAACCACTACACTACGTGCCGCCCAATATCCTTTCTACTTCTGGAAATACTTTTCACTACATTTTGGAGATTGACTTTGAGGACTTTCCAATTCAGTCAGAATAATTGGGTGAGAAGGTTTATCTTAAAGGTATTTAATGTGGTTGAGGCCAGAGCTTAGTGCAGGACCCTCAATTTTCCATTATAACACTAACAACAGACTTTGTTCGCTGTTTTGGCCTCTATTGTTTGTGATTCTAATTTAGTGCCAACAGTTTGGAGAAGACAAGTTTGTGGGTGTGTCTGATAGGATTGAATATCTGTGATTTACAGAGAACAGATAGCATGTCAATCGCACAAAAAAATGGGCAGCCACTTGAGAGAGAAAATGTCTGTTTTTAAAGCAATCTGGAATTTTCAGACATAAAAAAACTTGCTAACAAAATGTCCTAAATAAAACTAACAAGAGGTTATTTGTTTGATTACCATGTCCATGCTGTTGTACAAATACAAATGTATACTCATTGGCTTCAATGACATTAGTTTTGAAAACTGTCATAACTCTGGAATCTGAATTAATATTAAAGAGAATTCAGGATTACTGAGTATGATGTGTGATGTAAAAATCCAATCAGAAACACCTTAAATCAATTGAATAAATAGTTAAATGATTTGTGAATAAATAGGTTTGTGAACTCATTTGCTTTTAGTTAGTTTTTAGTCTTCTTTCATCTGTTCCCTCTTAGGGGTTTCCACAGCAAATCATCTGTCACCACCTAACCATATTCTTTTCATCCTCTACATTCACTCACACCCACTAACAATGTCCATATAACTAATTCTTTGCAGCTTACCAATATATTAAATACTCTGTACATGTCCAAACCACCTCAATCAATCTCAACATCTCTGCTACTTCTAGCTCTGCCACTATGTCTTATTTAGCACCAGTCTCTAAACCATACATCATGGTCTCACTACTTTCTTGTACACCTTCCCCTTGATTTAAGCTGATATTCTCTTATCAGACATCAGCCCTGACACATTTCTTCACCTATTCCCACTTGCCTATACTCGCTTCCTTACTTCTTTTACACTCACTCCATTCCACTGCGCTGTTTAAACATCTGTATTTTTTTCACCTTATAACCTTACTGTTCTACTTGTCTCCCTTTCATTTAAACACATAACTCTGTCTTGCTACGACTAATTCCTCTTTACTCCAAAGTGAACCTCAACATCTCCAGGTTTACCTCTACCTGCTCCTTGCTTTCAATACAGATCACAATATCACTGCAAACGTCATTGTCCAATGAAGATTTTTTTGCTCTTAATTTTTTGGTGTAAGAGATCAATTGCTTAATACAGGGGCATTAGAATACAACTTTCAGCTTGTCTATTAAAATGTATTTAAACAATGATGTTCTATTATTTCAAATAGATTTACTCTGTACTGGTATTTGTGGCAGAAATGTTGAATATTTTTTTTATCAACTTTCATGTCATGAAGGTGTACTGAATGTAATGTAAGGGAGTAATGAAATATAGGCTAAAAAGTATTGTGTTCATTCATTCACCTTCTTACACACTTATTCCCTAATTCTGAGTCACAAGAGTCTCCAGCACACATAGGGTGAGAGGCAAGGGTTGTGTTATTGTGAACAAATGTTTTTGTCCATAACACTGTTCACAATACTGAATCATTAAGTGTGCCAATCCAAAAATCATGTAAGACACAACACAACACATTTAATTTTTTTGGCAAAAGTATTTCAATCAAAGTGGCATCACTAGGGGCACTTAGAATGTTCACAACAAAAACCTCAATGCTTACAACCAGCTAGATCTACTCATTCATTCATTCATTTGCTGCTTATGTTACTGCTTAATCCCTAATACGAGGTCAGAGGGTCTGCTGGAGCCTATATCAGAGCATATACGGCGAGAGGCAGGTGTACACCCTTGACAGTTCACAGTCCATCATAGGGTCACACAGATGAACTACACGCACTCAAATTCAGTCCTATGAGTAGTTGAGAATCACCACTCAACCTAATGTACATGTTTTGAACTGTCGAAGGAAGTACTCGGAGAAAAGCTATGCAAAAATGGGGAGAACATGCAAACTCTGCACTGAAAGACCACCTTTCTCCGGAATCGAACCTGTTGTGAGGCGATCGTGCTAGCTGCATCAACTGAACTTGATTAATTCAAACAAGAGAAAGATCTGCTATTTTGTCTTTTTAGTACAAAATCTTGCAAATCTTGCAATTACAATAGAAATTCACCCTAAAGCAGTTCATATTCATATTCAAATGAGCAAAGCTTGGAACAATACAGTAGTAACAAGAAAACCCTTTTTGAGATGATATAAGAAAAAAGCCAGTCTACAAACAGCACTGTAACCCGGAGCAACTTACTGTATATGTGAAGTTTATAGCAGGTTGGATACAAATTTCTTCTTGCCAGAATGATTAAATGTTCAGTGATCCTGAGAATAAGACCAGCTACAGCTTGGAGTCACTGTTTGTCCACCCCAACTTGGTTTTCCCCAGGTCCTCAGGTTTCCTATATTGTTTGTCTATTGTAGATCATGTCATTGTGTGAATCTGTGTAGAGGAGATTCCCTGTGATGGCTTGTTGTCCCATTCATGTATTCTTCTATTCACTGGGATAGACTTGTGACTCTAACCAGGATAAAGCAGCATATCTTAAAGACACTTTGTAAATATTTGGGAAATCAGGAAACTTGAAAATTTTTTAATAACACATATTCATGCCTGTAATATAATCTTAACTGCTTAACAGTGCTGGGGTTTTCTTTGCAGTATTTCATTTAAAAATTTTTAAATGCCATACATTTTGCATGCGGTACATTTAATTTTTTTTTTTACCTGTTTATTCCCTAATTCGAGGTCACGGGGGTCTGTTGGTGCCTATCCCAGCTCACATAGGGCAAAAGGCAGGGGTAGACCCTGGACAGTTCGCCAAGGGTAGACCCCCCCCCCACGCAGTACAGACATTATTAATTAAAAAAATGTTTTTTCTTGAAGTATGCAAATTATTGCCTTCAGTTTTAAGTCAATTTTAGTCTTAACTTTTTTTAATTTAGCACATGGGTTTTTAGTTTTTTTATTAAGAAATCTGTAAAAAGGCTTGAAATATTTCCACATTAAGGAACAGGTTGTGCTGCTTGGCCTATTTTGGGAATCTTGCTTTGAGGGTAACATTGTTCTTTATTACTCAGGCCAAATGGAGGTTTTTCTAAAGCCAGGGCCTTCTCAGGCTTCATCTGAAGACAAAAGAGTGTATCGGTTTATTCATGCGTGTGTGACATCATCATTTAGAGATCAGCTTATTGAGAAGATGAAAAAATCCTTCAACATTACAATGTTCACTGGCTGTTTCTTTATCTACTCTAATCTTTCCAGAGTACCATCTTTTAGTACAGCAGTTCGGGTTCTAGTGAGTTTTCTCTAGTAAGTTCTTTTGAATATTTTAGCTGTAGGCAGTAAACATGGCGATCCGGCTCGACTAGCAGAACCTTTTAAGTACTGAAGCGCAGCATCTTGAAGATGCGCCGTTTAGATGCGCAGTGTCGATAAACAAAACATTTAAGATGTTATTTCCTTTTCATCATTCAAATAGCTCTTTCATCCTTGTTGTAGTCTAATGAATTCAAAACACAGCTCAAACATCCATCTTCGTCGGTAAACCGAGTCACACGCAGCCAGTTTGGGATGGATAGTCTTTCCCAAGCTTCCTAAGAGTAATTGCTTAAGTAGTGCACTATGTAGTGCGCAGCAGCCATACTTTTTCACACTACGTAGTGTAGAGGTGTAGAGAACAAGGGGATATTTTGGAACGAATCCCAAGCATAAGAGGGGTTCGCGCAGTTTCCCAAGCTTCCCAACGGATGAATGATTGGGCGGATGGATTGTAAGTGTGGTTGTGTGTGTGCGCTACGAAAGCAGCCTGTACGCACGCTCACTTCTGCCTCCTAGACCCTCAAGCGTGCTGTTTTAAACCTCAACACTGCCCGAATAATTATTTCAGCAAACAGTATTTATATCAGGTCTACCCGCTAAATTCAGACGGATTATTTAGTTAGAAGCTGCATGAGGAGAAAGCGAGTGATGGCCAAGGAGATCATCTTGATGTTTCTTTTTTTTCTTAGCAGCGCAGGTAAGATTTTGCTTTTGCGCATTTTGCTCTTTTCCACTTTTGGTGTAGAGAAAAAAGGATTGTGTTGCTGTATTCTTTTTTAAATTATAATAAGAATCTAACAAAGAGAGGTCGAAGCTGGTGTGGCGGATGAAGATGCGAGTGGAAGGTGCACAAGCGGACCTGTTTGAACGCTGCATTTATTTATCACACACAGGCTGCATTTAAATCGCGTTGGCTGCTCAGTCTAACGCGCTATAGCGATTAAATGTAAAATGTTTGGATACATTTTTATTATAATTTTTTGACATATCAATAGTTTTCCATTACGCATCTTTTTTCTCTTCTCCGGGTATTTTAAAACTAGGACCCAGCTTTAAAATACTCTTAAGATATAGTATATTTTGACTATTTATTGATAATAAATTATATATACATATACAAATTAGATCCCATATATACATTATATCTTTTGTATGTGGGGGGGGGCGTTATTGTTTGTTTGCTTGTTTGTTGGTTTGCTTCATCTCTTGGCTCACCGTCTTTGTACACCAGATGATTTAGTTGACAGTTGACAGTTTAACCGCGATCAGTGCAGCCAATCACATTGCGTGGATTTTGGGCGGGAACAATCCGGTTCTAATCACGTAGCTACATGGCGGATTTAATACACACGACTCTGTGTTTAATAATAGACCAAGTCCGGTCGTTCTGAACAAGAGAATCATTGTCATATGTACATTGCATTTTTTCCCCTATAAAGTAGATGAGCTTCACTGGTGGACAAAATCAATTCTCAAATGACAATCTTGACATTTAAAGTTATATTTCAGTTCACTTTAGGTTTTCCGATGTAACCTGACTCTTTGGACTAGATTGGTCATCAATTTCTCACTTCCTTTCTCAAGTTACTCAAATGGATCAGATTCTGAATCAGCTTCTTGCTAAGGTATAGGGAGACTGCCCATTTGGGTGTCTAAATGTTGGGCAAAACAACTAGTTCCAGTTTAGGGAGTTTATTAGCATGTTGACTGGATTGAAACTGTAAAGTCCATGGTGCTACAAAAACAGGGTGATGTCCCTGTTTTCTCATCGGATATATAGTCAGAGGTTTCTGATGCTTAATTACTGTAGTTTGACATTGTTATAAAGTGAGGGGATCAATCAAAAAATGTGGGATGAAACCTCCCTGCATAATGTTGGATAAATGGTATTTTTAATAGTTTTATTACTCAGTATTTTTTTATTTACTTATTTTTTGCTTGCACTACAATGTTGTGCTAGATAAATAACACAAATAAACTTGATAAAACTCAATAATGTGTAAAGGAGAATCAGTGACAGAGTATAAATGTTATACACTGTAATACATTTGAAATTGAAGAATTAAAAGGGAGAAAGGCAGGAGGGATACACCCTGGACAGGTCAATAGTCCATCACAGAGCTACGCACACACTCACAATTTCTCACAATTAATCCTACGGGCAATTTCGAATCACCAGTACTTTTGGACCATGGGTGACTTGGGAGTTGTCGTGCTTCCATGATAAAAAAAAATTAGACCAATGGCTGAATATTTGGATGGTTGTATAAATATGTGGATGCGTAGAGAGATGTTAAGATATATAAGCAATTGCAAGTTTTGCTAAGAAACTAAAAAATGCAGTGCAACACTGATTTTATTTTTACATTTTTTCTTTTGATAATTCAAGTTCAGTGTTTGCTGTGTTGTGTTTTCTTTCTTCTATCTCAAACAATTTTAACTGTGCTAGCAAACTTTTATAAAACTATTATCATATTTAATATAACGATTATTATGCAAACTTTATAGTTAACAGATATGTGCAGTAAATCTCATGCTTATTTTTTACCCAGCATCATTTAATTTAATTTTATAGCAGAGGAGGTGCTAAGTAGTTATGTGCTTTCTTGCCCCAGAGCTTTAGGCATGAGTCAGCTTAGTGATGTAATTCTGTAATTTAACATTGAGCTCCTTGTTTAATTAGCTTTAAAGAAGCACCTTTATCTGACCACCACCCAGGGCTTTTCCAGATGTAAAGCTGCAGTCTTTTTCCAAATCTTTTATTCTTGATTAAAAAGAGGCAAGTTTGAGGCACAAAGATAAAATGTGAGCCTTGTGTATTAATCTTTTTTTGACAATGTGTTGACTTTTGGAATAGTACAGACAGACGTGCTTTACTTGTTGTACTGTACATACTTGACACCCTGGACAGTTTGCCAGGAAACCGGAGTACCCGGAGGAAGGGAGGGTGGGAGGGATTCAATTCTGTCACATACATGATATACAGATTACTACATATAGTGAAATGTTTTCTTCGCATATACCCATCTTAAGTAAGTTGGGGGTCAGAGTGCAGGGTCAGCTATTGTACAGCCCTAATAGCTGTACAGAAGTGTTAAGGCTGTTTTAACGGAAGGTCCTTATACCCAAAAGTGGCGGAGATGGGGCTAGAACCCAGGTCTTTCTGGTCTACCGATCAACTACCGGCACCTTAACCATCCACCACTGACCCCTACGCAAGCCACGCAAGCCCTGGGAGAACATGCAAACTCTGCACAGAAAGATCTTCGGCCCGGGATTTGAACATGGGACCTTCTTGTTGTGAGGCAACCGTGCTAATTACTACACCACCGCGCCGCCCAGATCTACATCTTAATAATGAAATTGCTTAAAACACACTGTCATCGACTGTGAACTCTGAACACAAGCTCCAACACACTAGTGCGAATTTATGTTATACGCATATGAGATGGGATCTCATTCAAAAGAATCACGCCCCAGTTTAAGCAGCCTCTGTAAGAGTGAGCTACTGGGCTACAGTTAATTAAGGGCTGATGAAAAAAGTAAATGAAATGGAAAATGTGTGTCAGCTGACATGGACTGGCGACCCGTCCAGGGTGTACCCCCGCCTCTTGCCCTATGTGTGCGCTGGGATAGGCGCAGCAGACCCCCGTGACCCCGAATTCAGGAGAAAGCGGGTAAGAAGATGAATGAATGAATGAATGAATGAATGAATGAATGAAAAAATATTCATTCAATTTTAATATTAAAAAGGTGAGCCTAATTTTATTGTAATCGAAGGGATATTGTAAGGGAAAATTGGTTTTGTGCCTTACAAACCTGGATTTTATAGGTAAGGATAGAATTACCAGGTGTGATGTTATAAACATGCGCCATGATTAAAATTAACAAATCAATGACAAAATCAATCACTAGTCTAATAAAGCTTGATATATATGTTCATGTCAAAATAAAAATGATTTTAAGGGTCTGTTCTGTTTAATCCTTTTTGTAACATATGTAAGGTGTAGATGAAAGAGATCTCACAAACAGTTCAGATATTCTTACCAATAATACAGGGATTAGGTTGGCAAGGTCACCTTTAACTGTACTCAAAATGAATGAAACATAATCAAAACTTTCTCCTGAAATATCATCAAATGTATATTGGATATATAACAACGCAAGTTAAAGTAAAAGATAATTTATTTAGCTTGTGTCAGTAGTACAAGAAATGTCACTGAACATTCCTGTGCAGTAAATCACACTGTACGTCTTCTAAATCTTTAATCCATTCTAGAAATTAATGATTGTCATTTTAGTAAGATTGATGTATCTCATTTGTACCCAGCAATTTACACAATAAACACATTTCCAGAGCCCATATATAATCAATGGAATGTCATCAACTGTTTGCAGTGGTTTAGACTTACAATTTTGTCTCCCTGTTAACGATCCCTATGCCTTGGTGGTGTTATAAGTATGGGATTAATAGCAAAGTTTACCCGTGGGGAATAGATAGCTATAGATTTCATTCTCCAACAGGGCAGCAATTCAGTTTACTGAAGCCACAATAATCACTCTCTCAGATTCTCTCAGAATGCTACAGAGCGCAAGTAATCTCACTTTGAAGAACTGCACAAGAGCACTCTGGAGGATCAGAACAGAAAAGGCTTTCTCGTTCAGTAAGCACTGGTGTTTAGCAAGAATACTAGCATTATTCGGATAAAGTTTGATACTAGTTAGTGTTTTGATCGTGCACAGTGAACACAGTGCTGTGATTTGTTTTATGATTTACGAATTATAATATTGTAAAATTAGCACATCTCAGTTTTTCTGCAAGTTTCTAAATCCAGAAGGAGTTACTTTCATTTCTTTTAGAGCAATTGGGGGTTAATGGCTTTGCTCAGGGGCCCACAGTGGTGGCTTAATGGTGCAGCAAATCCGCCTTTTTGATATTAGTCCAACACCTTAACCACTAAGCCATCCCATCTCTACACATCCACACCTTATTTATAGCATTATACTATTCCTTTTTTATACTTAGAGATCCAAACGCTGTTTCAGCATGGCAATGTCCCTGTGCACAAAAAACCTGAGCACAATAAAGACAGTATGTTATGGACATTAAAAAAGTTGATTGTTCTGCACAGAGCCTTGATCTCAAACCCACTGAGCACATTTGGGATGCACTGGAACACCAACCTATCACCCATCAGTATTAACCTCTAATATCATTATGGCAGGATTAGTAAAATCATTACTGCCACACTTTAAAAAACTGTGTAAAAGTAAATAAGGACTTGATGGTTGGGTGTCCCAATACTTTTGTTTATTATAACATTTACCTATAAATGCCTGCTACTGTCTTCCGGAACATAGTTAAAATCATAATGCACTATATAAAGCTATACCATTAATGTATATTGTTTTATTTTGTACTTAAGGATGAGTCACATCCATCAGCTATTTTATATTAGTCATGATATCAGTAGTTTCAAACCTAAAAGTATGGTACATGAACACCTGCCAATCTGCAACAGTGCTAATGATGTTCCAAAGCACTGTTTCTAACTACATTTGCTAAGAGGTTTACTGAAAGTGAAGGAGTGATTTTATGGTTAATGGATATAGATGCACTTGGACATAAAAGAGAAAAAATAGACAGCACATAAAAGCATATGTATGAAGGCTTCTCTCCTTTTAAACTCTATGAGATACATTGTGGTTTTGATCTTTGCTGTTGGGTAGAGTTATAAAGACAGTTATAAGACTCACTTTCTATTTGCTCAGCCACAAGTTCTAACATTTTTCAAAATCTGGTTAGGCTTATACATGAGAAGACAGGAAATTTCATTTAAATATTCGATTCTTGCTGTACCAGAACTAATATCAAATTCCAAACTGAATTGATTATGCTAACATGCATTTCACTATTGAATAAAGCTAATAGCTCTGGTAGGAAAAGGAACTTTGTGCAGTTTGATAGCTGGGGAAATTGGCAAAACAGTTTTTTAACTAATTTGTGATTCAAACTTTTGGAGCTTGCTCTTCAGAAATTTGATGTGCATAATAATAGAATGTGAATAAGTCTCATTATAACCAATAATTGTAACAAATGCCTAAAATGCACTAATTATGCTCAAAGCATAGGCATAAGATCATGCCCAACATAGGGACACATTAATTGAAGTTAGTAGACAGTTGTAGCAACTCTATGCAGGTTTCCAGCAAGCTCCCCAGCAGTAGGCTGCTCCATGACTTCTAAATTCAGCAAATATGATTATGATCTTTGTGGATATAGGTGGTATCATCCACATTGCTTGTTGTACCATACCCAAGCTTCAAAGAAAAAATGACTGAATGAATAAGTTCACACAGGTTGTATGATAACACTGTGATTAACCAGAAAATATTTGGCTGACTTTTAAGTGGTAGCCATGATGTCAAGAGAATTTACAGTTAAAGTATACAAAATCTGCCATAAGTTCCAAGTTGCGGTAGTAACTATGTCAAATCAAAAGAAATTAAAATTAGGTAAATATTGTAAAAATGTAAATCAACCCCTATTCAGTATAATAAATCACAAACAACTCCATATAAGGGCAAAAACCGCGACAAAACCCAAACGGAGAAAATATAGAAATAGCAAAAACATTGCAAAAGGCGGCACTGTGGCGTATTGAATAGCACGGTTGCCTCACAACAAGAAGGTCCTGGGTTTGATTCCCGGGCCGGGGATTTTTCTATGCGGAGTTTGTTCTCTCCGTACTTGCGTGAGTTTCCTCCGGTTACTCCGGTTTCCTCCCACAATCCAAAAACATACAGATTAGATCAAAATCATGCAGATTAGGTCGATAGGTCCATAGGAGTGAATATGTGTGAGTGGTTGTTTGTCTATGTGTTGCTTTGAGATGGACTGGCGACCCGTCCAGGGTGTATCCCGCATCTCGCCCTATGCGCGCTAGGATAGGCACCAGCAGACCCCCATGACACCGAATTAGCGAATAAGCGGGCAAGAAGATGAATAAATGAATGAATTAATTACAAAAGTTAGGGGTGATTAAGTTATTTAAACAGATAAGAGTGGCCTAAACAGGAGGTGAGTGGTGGACTATCTAGAGTGGTTTGCTTTAAAAATGTGCATTTTGTAAGATTCAGTTGAAACATTGCAAATAAATGAGTAACATTCGTACAGCATGGTTTTGTTCATCTATCTTTAACGTTCAACTGGACTTGTAAAGCCAGATAATCAGACCAACAATAGTATGTCTGGATTTTGTAACAGGTATTGTAGGCTAAAAGGGTTAAAAGGCTAAACTGGCTGACTTGGAAAGCAACATTTAGTCTCTATACATTTATGCACATTCATGCACATTCATGTGTTTAAACCTTGAATTTAAAATTGTTTTTGAGTGCAATTTTCATAAGACGTTAAGCCAACGTTTTGTCGGTGTGGCATGTCAATGTGAAAAAAAGAAAAGTTCTGTTGCAATGACACTATAACAATAGCAGTCCTGTCAGGTGATGTAAATGTTTGCAGCTTTTTGGTAAAGAAAAATGAAAGTGTTAAATTTGACAATATTTTAATAAATGTAAATTTTTTTTATATTAATAT
>JAOTRA010000016.1:5038202-5048758 GCA_026260255.1 Pseudolaguvia tuberculata
GTGGGAGGAAACCGGAGCACCCGGAGGAAACCCATGCAAGCACGGGGAGAACATGCAAACTCCGCACAGAAAGATCCTGGCCCAGGATTTGAACCCGGGACCTTCTTGTTGTGAGGCGACTATGCTATCCACTACGCCACCGCGCCGCCCTTTTTTCTTACATTTTTTTCTTTAATTTTTTTACATAGAATAATTAATTGTTAAATTGAAGTGAGTTTATTTGAAAACATTTACTTTGAATATAATACTTGTAAAAATATCTTGTTAAGCAGATTGAGGAGAAAGTACAGCAGTGGCAATCCTCTGCTCCCAGCGCACTTAACCCCTGGTTCTCAATGGCCCCCTGTTGGTCAGAGCTGATAGTATCTGCTCTACAGTTCTTATCTGGAGAGAGTAAGTATATATTTATGGCTCTTTTATATGAGATGTGTTTCTTTATTGTATGGTAGCCATAGTGTTTTTTTTGTCTTTTACATCCCTTTTTGAAACTCTTGTAGCTGGTAGCTCTGTAGCGCTACCTACTGGCTTTACTCCTTATGTGGAATTTAAAGAGCAAACCCAGCAGTGGAAATGGACTGGTGAGATGAACCGATTTGAATAATAACCACTTAAATACTATATATATATATATATATATAAAATTTGGATTATCCATTGATTGGCTTTTATGTTTATCTTCTCAGGACCAGCACAGGACAGTGAAAAGGATCTCAATGCTCTTTGTATACTTTGGTTAGAATCAAAGGACCAAGTTGTTGTCAAGGTATCTTTCCGTGCACCACCAGAGCCAGTACTTACACTTTTCTTTTTCACCAGTTAACATCTATTTATTTGTTGCCTGTGATTTTCTTTTATTTTAACAGCAAGAAGGGGAAGAAGCGGCAGAACTGACTCCTCCAGCACCCAGAGTGTGAGTGAGATTTCAGAGACAACCTTTTGTTAATTATTGTTCTTGATTCTGGATTTCTTGTGTTTTTAAAAACTGCGTTGCATTTTTAATGGCTGCTCTATTCTGGATGTCAGCTGGACCGATTATGTAGTAAGGCCCAGCACAGGAGAGGAGCGACACACCTTTCAGGAACAGGTAGGATGTGTTTATTTAGGGTGGGGTGCTGGAATATATGTTGTTGTGCAAATCCAACTGTTCAATTTTGATCAATTGGGGTTTGGCAATTTTACTTCTAACTGGTTTTTCTGACACAGGAACAGCAACGTTATGATCAACCTCACAAAGCCTTTACCTTTCGTATGCATGGCTTCGAATCGGTGGTTGGACCGGTAAAGGGAGTTTTTGATAAGGAGACCTCTCTGAACAAAGCTCGAGAACATTCACTGCTGCGTTCTGACCGGCCAGCCTATGTCACCATCCTCTCGCTGGGTAATGTGGATTAAAAACCATTAACTGATTTGAAACCAACCAGTAAAGTTTATTCCATGATTATATGAAGGCTCTATCCAAAAACGCATACTTCTTTTTACTATGTTCCACAAGTGTGTATTTAATGGCAGGATTTTCAGTAGACACCCTTATACTGAAAGATTTTAATTTATCTCTCTTCACATCTGAGTAATTTAGGGGTCAGGGGCTTTGATCAGGGGCCCAGCTGTTGCGAATTGGTCCAGTTTCATCCTGTTAGCAGTCTTAATATCTCGATCACCGAGCTACCACCTCTTGTTCAATTAAATCCCAAATACATTTCATATGGTTCACTATGTTGTCAAAGGTTTTTGGTCACCGGTGCATCCGATCCGTATGTGGTTCCAATCCAAACTGTTGCCAAAAATCCCGAAGCCCACAGTTGGGCTAGAATGTTTGTTGTATGTTGTAACATTACATTATTCCTTCAGTGGAACTAAGAGACTCCAACACTGTTCCAGCATGACAATGACCCCGAGCACAAAACCCCTGACCTCCATTATCACATGCTGGGTTATTATTAGAGTGAAAATGCGCCTGTCCTGATCTTACCACCACTGAACCCCTTTGAGATGAACTGGAATGGCGACTAACCCACCCCAGACCTCCTCACCTGACATTAGTATCTGATCTCACTAATACTGTTGGAGATGAATGAAGAGATTCTCACATTCAAGCCCAGCATTGGACTGGAAGGTCTTATAAGACTGGAGCTTCATCCGATAGTAACAATGGGGAGATGTGACCAGGTGACCAACAACTTTTGGTAATGTAGTGCATGTTAATGGGAAGTTTAATTTGCATGTATTTCATCCGTCATGTTGATACTAACAGGTGACAGGTCGTGTCACAACAGTTCAAATCAGGAATGATGTTAAACAAGTGCAATTCAACGGCAAAGAAACAATGATGTTTGCATATTTCAAATTCCAGGCGGAGTTGTAAATCATCCGGCAACTTTTAGCGTACTGTAATTAACATACCAAGGACGTTCGCCTCACCTACTCGGTTCTGAGATGGGAAGGATTGTGAACAATGGCAGTACCATTAGTTCCAACAGTACTTCTGTTCTAGATAAATAATAAACAAAACAAACTTTCTGCCAAACTTTTTTTTTTTGTCGCATAGAATTTTCAGAAGTGATCTTAAAACCACATCCTTTACATGAGCAAATCCTTAAACAACACAACATCACTTGTCCCCTTTGTTATCAACATCAGGAACTGCTGTTAGTTTCTCATTTATGTTGATCTTGACTCTTCGTTGTTCTCAGTGCGTGACGCAGCTGCCAGACTACCCAACGGCGAAGGTACCCGAGCTGAGATCTGTGAGCTGCTGAAAGACTCCCAGTTTTTGGCTCCTGATGTCACCAGTGCTCAGGTCAGTCACCCTTTGCCACACTGCTTCCTAATTCTGTAGATCTTCTAAAATATCTTAGAACTTGTACTGAAGTAGATCTAAAGTATCCAGTTTTATGCCTCGTGCAGGTGAATACAGTTGTTAGCGGCGCTCTCGACCGCTTGCACTACGAGAAGGACCCATGTGTAAAGTATGACATTGGCCGCAAGCTTTGGATCTACCTGCACCGTGACCGGAGTCAGGAGGAGTTTGGTAATCACTAAACAATTTTAGAAAGTTGCTATGCATTGTGGGTTAATGTTAATCTATAGGAAATGATCAGAGGATTTAATGTGGTGTATCCCCTAATAGTACAATAAACAGGAAAATGGTGTACCTGTTATTCAATCCATATATACAACCATAAGATTAATGCTAATGATGAGGTAATGTTTCTGTGCAGAGAGGATTCATCAGGCTCAAGCAGCTGCAGCCAAGGCACGAAAAGCTCTGCAGCAGAAACCAAAACCAACCCCCAAACTCGTAAGTGTAGTTCTGTGTGGCGGGATTCCTTAATTCTCTTCCCTTTTAGAAATCCTCAGAGTAATTAAAGCAGTAAGACGAAGCAAGAAGAGCATGTGATAAACCTGAATAAATCCTTTATAAATTATTACTAACAGTAACTGTAATTTGCTAATTACAAAGAATTAATTATGTAAGAAAGGTTTATTTAAGGCGGCATATTGGCTCACAACAAGAAGGTCCCAAGTTCGATCTCAGTGCAAATCTGTATGAAGCAGAGCGCATGACCTGCGAAACTGTCATTGCAATAAACTGCAGCGAAAAATTCATTTATTCATTCAATTTTTAACCCGCTTATTCCCTAAATCGGGGTCACGGGGTCTGTTGGAGCCTATCCCAGCTCACATGAGGCAAAAGGCAGAGGTACATCCTGGACAAGACAAGAAGTCCATCGTAAAGCCACACATAGACTAACAACAACACACGCTCACATTCACTCTGATGCACGGTTTAGAATCACCAATCAGCCTAATGTACATGTTTTTGTGGGAGGAAACCGGAGTACCAGGTGAAAACCCACGCAAGCGTCGGAAGAACATGCAAACTCTGCACAGAAAGATCCAAGGTCCACGAATCGAGCCCGGGACCTTCTTGTTGTGAGATGACCATGCTGACCGCTACGCCACTTGTGTCGCCCAGTAACACATGTTGTAAAGCTTAATTGAAACCTACAGCCATGAAAAGAGACAGTGTTCTTTAATGGATGTTTTATTTTATTTTTTATATTGTCAAGCGACTCCATGCTGCTGTTTTTTAATGTTTTGTCTATTATCATGTTAATATTTCTAGTTCCTTTTATTCCTACCTTACAAGTAATCTGAAAGTACAATTGTCTTCTTTTTACCCTGCCATTGTTCCTACGCAGAAGTCTGGAACCAAGGACTCAGCTGTGAAGAGCAGTGCAGCAGATGGCCAGAGCTCAGCGCCTGAAGGGGTTCCTATACCTGCTGTCAGCTTACCTCAACCTTCCAGCACACCAACACCGAGCACCCCAGTCACACCTAAATCACCACTACCCCCTACCATGTGTACACCAACCAAAGCAGGTGTTCCAGATCCTGTCAAAACCAGTCCTAGGTGTGGCATGTTTACAGATGTCTTCCAAAAAAAATGGTCATTGTTTTAAGAAGAAAAAAAAAACATAAATATTTTATTTCCTTTTTTTATTTATAAGTATATAAATGCAATGAAGGGCAGATGTTTGTCAACCAACTTGCATAGAAAAGTACCCAATTACAGGAGTAACTTTTTAGCAGATCTGTCCAGGGTGTACCCCAGCCTCTTGCCCTATATGCGCTGGGATAGGCTCCAGCATACCCACGTGACCCCGAATTAGGGAATACACGGGTATGAAGAATGCACTGGCTTATGCAACCCTATTCTACTACTTTAATAAATAGAAAATGGGATCTAATCATAATCATAGCTGAGTGATGAAAGGATCTAACATGATTTGCGCATTAGTATTGCCTCTATATATTATGTGATCAGAGCTTTATTTTTATTCGTCCAGCACTTCACATCTATTATTTGTAAACCTCAATTCCATTATTTTCTGATAGATGTGTTGATTGTTTGCAAATTCTCTCTGCAGCGTCCTGCTGGTGTCTCCTCCCTCTATGCCTCAGCTGGGCACGCTGCTGTCTGCCGCTCAGGTTGCTCCTCAGGTATCTCAACAGGCCTCAGTGCAGCCTGCAACTCGAGTCGTAGCCCATTCGGCTTCAACAGGGTCTTTGCCACAGGTGCATGTAGTTACTGCTCAGCCTGGCCTTCCTGCTGCTTCCACCAGTCAGGCAGCCACTCTGATCCACCACCAGACATCCCATCATATCAGACTGCCTGTCAGTGTAGCCCACAGCAAAGGCATTGCCCAGGTAAGATCAGCACACAGGTCCACATTGGTTTAGTTATTAGAAATGCTGTCCAAAAACACTTCCTAATGTTCCCCATTAGTTACAGCAATGGGATTAATTCTATAGGGTTCATATTTTAATCATTTAAATAAATGATTAGATACATTTCCTCAATGGTAAATTCTCTTCGTATAAATTCTCTTTAGTAAATAAATAACAAAGATCCATCGCAGGGCACACATAGACGAACAACCGCTCACACACACTCGTATAGACATAATAATAGAACCTAAATAAAATATAAACTGTTTTCAGTGTTTCAAATCTGTGATATAACACACTGGTGTATTCTCGAAACAGGTTCTATAATGACTCTATAATGATCCGATCTGTGCAGGCTGTGGTGACTCTGCCTTTGAGGAGCCAGTCCACGGCAAGTCCTATCCAGGTGCAGGCATCAAGAGCTCAAACCACTATCACTGTGCCAGGCCTGGCTTCTGCTGTTGCTGTCAGTAAAGCTCAGAGCAGTTCACCAGGAAGTCCTGTACCTAACACTCCATCACCTACCATGCTGCAAGGGGTTACCAGCCAGAACATCATCAAACAGGTACAAATGAACATGAGTTGTTGCCCAGTCTCTAGTATGTTAGTGGAATTATTTTTACACTATGATAGAAAGAAACGCAGGCAACTCTGCCAGGTCTCCATAGTGTCACATCTTCAAGAAGTTTCTGATACAAATGGTTTCTGCAATTTTTTGCCTCTAAGTAGGCAGAGAAAGAAAGCCATGTTCACTGATATTCTGGTTTATGACTCTTCTCCAAAGGTTCTGCTGCTCTCTTATTGGCTGTAAATCATTAGCTGGGAATTTTTCAGGCAGAGCGATAAGTCGGCTATTACCGTGTTCACTTATGTATAAAATAACTTGTGCATTGTTTTTGTTCTTACACAAAATCTCTAGGTTGCCATTACTGGTCAACTCAGTGTGAAACCCCAGAACCCGACGGGCATCCCACTGACGGCCACCAACCTCCGAATTCAAGGTAAAGATGTGCTGCGTCTGCCACCCTCTTCAATCACCACAGACGCCAAAGGACAGACGGTGCTGCGTATCACCCCAGACATGATGGCTACACTCAAACTCACACCTGACATGCTGGCCAGTACCAGCAGCACCACGGCTAGGGGCATTTCTGCTACTCTTCATGTGACCCCTCAGCAAGCTCCTTCCACCGTTACATCTAATCCTGTCCCGTCAGTCACCGCCGAAGTCTTGACTACCAAATCCAGCACTTCTCTGTCAGCACCAGGAACTGCCACTCTGGTAAAGGCTACATGTGATGCAGCTATTCGCGTCATGCCCACCCTAGCTGTCACAATGCCGGACCCTAAAACCCGCACCTTCTCCACCGTTACGTCCTCAGACTCGAAAGCTGGTGGGACCACCATTCGGATTGTTCCCAGCTTAGGGATGATACCGCAAAAACAGTGTCAAACGGTCCCAGTCACCACCAATACAAGTGCCAAGCCTGCTACTGCTTCAACTGGGGCAGCTACGGTTACTATAGCAACAAGCGGAGTGGCAGGCGCTAAAGGGGTGACACTGGGCACTCCTGCAGTGGGATCGTCGCTGTCTCTGGGCACTGCTGCAGCCACAGTGAGACAGGTGCCTGTCACTGCTACAGTGGTGTCCACACAGCCAGTAAGAATTTACATTTTTGTCCAGAGGTTGATGTGTCTAGTGTTACTTATAACCAATAAAGGTCCTGGGTTCGATTCCTGGGTTGGGGATCTTTCTGTGTGGAGTTTGCATGTTCTCCCCGCGCTTGTGTGGGTTTCCCCCGGGTACTCCGGCTTCATCCCAGTCCAAAAACATGTAGATTAGGTCAATAGTGTGTGTGTGTGAGAGAGAGAATGGTTGTTTGTCTATGTGTTGCCCTGAGATGGACTGGCGACCTGTCCAGGGTGTACCGTTGCCCCTCTCCCTATATGAGCTGGGATAGGCTCCAGCGGACCACCTTAACCCTGAATTTGGGAAAAAGCCGGTAAGATGAATAAATGAATATTATTAAAGCTGGAGACAATTTATTGTTTCTTTTCCTCCTCAGGGAAAGTTACCGGCAAGAATCACGGTGCCTCTGTCTGTTCTTAGTCAGCCATTGAAGAGCAAAAGTGTGGTTACTACACCGATACTGAAAGGAAACCTCAGTACCAAGTAAGATTATTATCATTATTATTATTGTTATTATTGCATAAAATAATGTTTATTTTATTAATCAAACTAATGCTTGGCTGGAAAGTGGAACATCTATCTGGTGCTTATCTAGTCTTAATTTGATCCTTCAGTTCTACCAATTCTGTTTAAGTTATTCAGTCTTGCAGCTAATATTTTATTAAAGTCGTTGAAAATCTCTTGAAGTGATACATATTACAATGAAATAAAAACTTAATTTTTATTTACTAACTAATTTTATTAGACTAGCGCCGCTTAAATAAATTATTATTATGAATATAAACTGATTACATTGGTTTATACATTACCTTATTTATTGTGAGTTTAAGCCGCATGGGATTATAAGGCGCTTTATTACTGATAAGGTGAACCGGATGTATTACTCCGCACGACTCCTGATTACGGTAGCCGTAATACTCCCAAAATCCATAAAGCGGTGCGGCTTGGTAGCTTCCAAAAGTCGTACTAAAACATTGACAGTTTTTGGAGCACTGGGTACCACATCAGAAATCATCTCTTAGTCAGTAAATAGAGTTAATACATAAAGGGCACTGTAGATTTATAAAGAAAATTAATGTATTTTAAGTTCACCTTATAGTCCAGAAAATATGGTATATTCATATCTAATAATCTGCTTTAAAAACCTATTGTTTTTGTGTTCCACTGAATTCTAATGTTGACATCGCTGTCTGTCTGTCTGCCTGCCTGTCTATCTGTCTCTCTCTTCTGTGTCTTCTGTATGCAGTATTAGTAATCTAGGCAGAAATATTATCCTGACCAGCATGCCCGCAGGTACCAAACTCATCGCCGGAAACAAGCCTGTCAGCTTCGTTACAGCTCAACAGCTACAACAGCTGCAACAGCAGGGCCAGGCCACACAGGTCAGCATCTTATACCATTAACCCCTTATAACCCCTTATAACCCTCACATCCACTGCCATCACTGAATAATTACACTTTCTTCTGTACAGGTTCGTATCCAAACTGTCCCTGCACAGCAACTGCAGCAGCGCTCAGCATCCAACTCCCCTAAATCTACAGTGTCCACCGTAGTTGTGTCCACTGCCCCCTCGACCAAAGCGACCCCTGACGCCCAATGAACACAATCTTAACAGCAGACGCACTGGCAAAGTCTGAAACCCCGGCTTCCATTAGAGCAGGAGTTACTGGAGGGTCGGGGTGTCCTGAACCAAATAATCAAGATCTTGCTAGGTATTCTTGAAACTTAGAAGTAGGTGTGTTGTGCCACGTTGGAGATAAACTCTGCAGGACACCAAACCTCCAGAAACCTCCCGGAAACCTCCAGTTTGACACTTAGAGGATAGCATCACATATAATTACACCTTGAAGCATAAACCCTTATGAAGTAAATACATAATGTGTATTAACTAACAGTTACAGTGTTTCAGGTTGGATTATGTTTACTGAAATATTTGAAATATCAGTGCGAAAGTTTATCTTCTATAAATCAGTAAAACACTTTATTGGGTTTACTGTTTCTCTCATGCTGGAAATACAATGAAAATATTACTACCGTAATGTAATTCATTTTACCTGTCCATGGTGTCACCCCTGCCTTTCACCCTATATGTGCTGAGATAGGCTCCAGCACACCCTGTCACACCGAGTTAAGGAATAATCGGGTTAGAAGATGAATAAATGAATGAATTAGTTTTTTTTTTTTAATGAAAGTTCAATATTTGACGGGAGGCGGCGCGGTGGCATAGTGGATAGTGGTCGCCTCACAACAAGAATGTCCCGGGTTCGCATCCCGGGCCAGGGATTTTCTTTCTGTACGGCGCTTGCGTGGGTTTCCTCTGGGTACTCCGGTTTCCTCCCACCGTCCAAAAACATGCATTCTAAATTGTCCATAGGAGTGAATGTGTGTGTGAATGTCTGTGTGGCCCTGAGATGGACTGGCAACCCGTCCAGGGTGTACCCACGCCTCTCACCCCATGTGTGCTGGGATAGACCCCTGTGACAGGAATTTCACAGGAAGATTTGAAGACTTTGTTTGGACTTCACTGATTGTAGGACCACAGGATCAATTCCCAGTAGCGGTCACTGCGGGGGTCCTTAATCAAGGCCCTTAACCCTTTACTTAGATCAAAATAAAGATCGCTTGCATAAGAGCATCTGCCAAGTGTCAGGAATATTCCCTGGAATCATAGTGATCAGCACCTGTTTACCTCCTACTATTCTGCAGGATAGTCTGATGAGTATAAGACTATAGATTATAAAATACTATAGATAAAACAATAACTAATTCAGATGTACACACATGTACTTACACCTGGTCAGACTCCAATGATTCCACAGCCTCGATAAAAAAGAAAACTCTTCACTACCCAAAGTGGTTTTAGTTAGTCAGGTTCAGTGAAACACATTTAATAATCTTTATTACATCTACAGCTTTAAATCAGGTTAGTTTTACAATATAGGAAAAAAAGACGTATATAATATTTGTCCATACCATTCTTGGTCTGTTCGTTTGCTCTCCTAAATGAATGAATGAATCTTAGAAATAGAATTTCGGAAATAAAATGATATCCAGTGCAAAAAAAAACTGCAAGATTCACATGTGTATATATCTGCATTTCTCCTAGAACATATTCCAGTCTGGTGCAAACAAGGAGCAGGTGGGAGCGGTCAGGAATTATGAGGGAGACTGTGGGATTGGTCAGGATTTTTGAAGGAGCTGGTGGGATTGGTTGGGAACTTTGAAGGAGCATGTGGGATTGGACAGGTACTTTGAAGGAACATGTGGGATTGGACAGGTACTTTGCAGGAGCGGGTGAGATTGGTCAGGAACTTTGAGGGAGCCAGTGGGATTGGTCAGGAACTTTCCAGGATCGTGTGGGATTGGTCGGGAACTTTGAAGGAGCTTGTGGTTATATTAGAAAAGACCTCTTTACTGCACCCACCGAAGGAGCCTGTGAGATTGGTTAGGAACTTTGAAGGAGCAGTTGGGATTGGTCAGGAACTTTCCAGGATCGTGTGGGATTGGTCGGGAACTTTGAAGGAGCTTGTGGGATTGGTCAGGAACTTTCCAGGATCGTGTGGGATTGGTCGGGAACTTTGAAGGAGCGTGTGGGATTGGTCGGGAACTTTGAAGGAGCGTGTGGGATTGGTC
>JAOTRA010000016.1:5202864-5217595 GCA_026260255.1 Pseudolaguvia tuberculata
TTAGCACGGTCACCTCACAATTGGTGGGTCTAAGTTATCCATAAAAGTGAATGCAAGTGTGTGTGGTTGTACGTCTAGGAGTGCCCTGTGATATATATAGGTTGTTTTTCCAGTTTAACAAAGTCATCACAGTTTATTGACATTACTGAACCAACTATTTTCCTGAATCTTCCCCATGTTGATAAATGACTATGAATTTGGCCTTGGTGTCACATGATATACAGTATTTTATGGCAGTGAAGCCATAGATGAGTGATTTAAGAGTTCTTGTGTGTGTGTGTAAATCGAATAACATAACACACTTCAGTTACAATTTGTTCATAAGAAATGATAGTGTCATCTAGGACTGCACAATATATGGAAATTATTTAATACTTTACATTGTAATGTGTGCACAAAGTTATGGGTCAATACGGATTGTAAAATATCCGGCATGCGACTGTTGATTTTGAATTTGCATGTGCATGCTTTGGTGCAATCGGCAAACGGCGAAGCTTTCATAGCGAGCTGATCTTGATAAGCCAGAGACACCCGCAACTGCTGCAGACAAAATTTAACCGAGGTATACTATTGTGGGTTTTAAAAGAGACAATCGCATGTAGACTGAAGCGCTATGTAGACCATGTAGATCTTGATAAGCAAAGTAAAGGGGAAACACTACCAATCTTTACACTCGAACCCAGGCGCAATTCTTAGTCACAGCAGAAAAATATTCAGATAGAGGGGATGTACTGCATTTCATTGGCTCTGTACATGTACCTTGCACAATGACAAAGTTGAATCTAATGTACTCGAAGAAACTTAAGTTGGTAATATTAATTAAAAGAAATATCATATTGCATATAAAACATCGCATTATTTAGCATGCTACTGCATATCATATTTTTCTTAAATTTTGTGCATCCCTAATGTCACTATCATGTAGGCATTAAAATATAGTTTGGTTAGTTAAGGGCAGCGGTAACCAAGAATCAGTGTATAGATGTCAAAAGCGTTTTCAGCTTCAATATGTAAACCATCACAATATTTGCAAGAATTCCAGATATGGACAAATTTTTTACTTGTTTTTTTCTTTATTAGAGCAGTAATATCAGACTTATTACAATTGAAACAACCAGAGTGGTTGCCAAGGGCAACAGGACAATGGGTGCTGACCGTAATGTGATAAAATGAGATGCTTAGAAATGATTTCAGTGATTCTTTCATGGGTGTACCCCTGGCTCTCGCCCTGTGTGTGCTAGGATAGGCACCAGCAGACCCCCGTGACCACGAATTAGGCAAGATGAATGAATGAATGTTTCTTTGACATCCTGTGTATTACAACACAGTATATGGGTGGGGCTGCACAATAAATCGATTCAGCATCGACATCGCCATGTATGTATCTGCAATAATTGACGTTACAGGATGTGGAATGTCAAGTGATATAACAGTTGAAATATTTCAATATAAATTGAAGAAAAATATTGCAATGTCTGTTTTGTCCTAATATCGTACAACCTTTTTGTTGTGGGTTCATCTTGTGAGCAGCTCAGCTGTTCCTGAGCTTCATGTTTCAATCAACAGCTGAATTTTTTTTAATGATTGGAACACTTCTTGATCCAGAAAGATGTTTGTATAATCCCCAGACTGCCAAAAAGTTCGAATAGACTGAATTTCCTAATTCTGCTTCAAAAAGAAGAATTGTAGTATAATTTTCACTTGAGTTCTGAATTGTTGAGATTGGTTCTGATTCAGAAAGATTGTTTGTAGTTTCTGTGCTATTTCTCCTTTTTCATATGATTCCTCCACTCTTTTCCCCCCCTTTATTTACTAGAAGTCTTTTTCGTTTGTTTTATATGGCCAGGGTTGCAGGATTTTATACGCGAAGCAGTGACTGTCAATGTTTAATGTGAATTGATGCTCTAGAGCACAATCAAGCCTAGCATTACTTCATTCCTGCTTGAAGAATGAAATAACTCAAAGGTTTATTCACACATTAATAAGCCAAATATTGAGAAATCACCACTTAGTTGCCAAACCGTGTAGGTCATATTCCATGATTGAGCCCTGGAGAGCTTTTCACAGAGCTACTAAATGTACTTGTTTGGTAGAATAAAGAATGAAGGATGTGGCAGCATGTTGAGATCTGCTGGCACAATCTGACTTTACATCATGAAGTCAAAGAGTGGGAAGTGGACCAATTCACCCAGTATCAAACATAAAAAAAGACGATCTGTTATATTTCACTAAAAGAATTTCAGGTCACCAGTCCATCGCAGGGTTACACATAGACAAACAACCACACAAAATAAAATAGTATTGTATTTTTCGTTGAACATGACATCATACTTTTTTGTGATAACCCCATGTAAACAGATTTTTATAGGATGCAGGTGGATTAAAGAACAGGCTGTTTCATGGCTTAAATTCCCTGCAGCACTTGTTAAAGACAACACGTGTTGAACAATGCAGCAGTTTCCAAACACAGCAAGCAGTAAACAGAAAGCAGCGTGTGAGTTATAGCTAGTCTGTTAATTATAAAGCTATGATCTTATTAGATCTTATTAGACGTTCACTGAATTATTTTTCTTACGTCAAGCTGAATTTATGTGCTGCGAAAAATATAATGTTTGGTCCTTTTTTTATAAATAGCAGGAATTATTTCTATGCCAAAGCAAGTGTAATTTATTAACTTGTTGCATGCCAACAGAATTTCATAGTTAATGGTACATACATTTTGAGGTAGGAAAAATGTTGCTAGTTACCGGCTTATTATTTGAACATGAATTTTGGGAGAAATGGAAGCTACAAATATCATGGTTCGAAGTTATCAGAAGTGGGCCCTTGAGCGAAACTCTCAATAGCTCAGTAATGTGATGAAATAATGTTAAGGGTGTCTACCCGATGCTAGAAATGTAAAGTAATATCGCTCTCCAATTGTTCTGCAGTATCCAAGAAGCACGGGAAGTTGATTACATTCCTGCGCACCTTCATGAAGTCCAGGCCCACAAAGCAGAAGCTGAAGCAGCGCGGGATCCTCAGAGAGAGGGTTTTCGGCTGTGACTTGGGAGAACACCTCCTCAACTCCAGCCACGATAGTGAGGATTTTAAGCTCTTTTCTTCTTGCTCACACGACACAGGTTAAATAAAGGCTGCACTGTCAGTCTTCTGAAGGTCTTGGTTGGTTTTCAGCTTTGGTTTGTAAACATTGTCTGTGTGGCCTGAAGACACTCTCAGAGAAACCCCACCTCGCCAACACTACCCCCGCCCTATTCCTGCTTGGCTCAGTTGCTACAGAAACCTACAGTTTAAGAGGGTCTAAAGGTCAAATTGAATTGGTTTAGGAAGGGGATTTCTGTCCTACTGATTCTCAGCTCCCTGGCAGCCATCAACACTACTCTATTTGTTTGACTCCAAAATCCACCTTGAGCTATTGCTGGTTCAGTAGTTGTTCCAAACAGTTTGGGTTTAACTATTGAATTAGACTACAGTTCAAGGGTAAAATAAAGTCTAAAGGAAGTATTGTATGTGCCGTTTGGCATTTGGACCTTGTCGTAAATTTATAACCAAAAAGAAATGTATATTAGCAACAAATTTTTAAAGGTAAGATATCAAGTCTATGTATTTTGCATGGTTTAAAACTACAAAACTAGAATCATGACCCAAAGTCTTGCTAAACAATTAGTGTGAGAAAATATTAGTATGAGAAAATAACAAATATTTGTTTTATTCATCTTAACAGTATATGTATTTTCTTCCGGGGAAAACTCTTTTCTTTCTGAGAATGTTATTTACTGATTTAGTAGACGTTTTGTCCTGCCTGAGATTTGTTAAATGCACTGTCAGGAATTCTGCTGAACAGCTGCTTTGACACTTCATCACAAAAGATCCATTTTTCTAGGAAACAGGAGGCCTGGACATGGATGTCTGCCGTCCCTGTAATCTTGCTTGACTAAAAGTTGCAGGGATGAGTCGAAGGCCTGCAATGTGAAAGGGTAGAAAAATAACATTTTTTTAGATCTGGACTGATTAATTGGATAATCCTATCAGAATAGCTTTACCCGCCTGAGATATAAAAAAAAAAAAAACAGCAGTGACGTTAAATTACTTTCTTCTCTGTTCCTATAGTTGTTGAAGGATACAGTCATTATTCTGAGAAGCATACATAGTGGAACAAATAAGCCTCTGACATTGCATTCGTTGTATTTTAAGCTATTTTGTTTGGGGTATTGCAGTGTGTATAATATTTCAATATATCAGTATATTGTATAGTGAGGCCTGTTGCCAATACACAGCCCTGTTTAAAAACATATTAAAAGCATTTTTAACAATGTGAAGTCTTAAAGCATTGTGATGGCTTATTGAAGTGGTGTCAAGTTACATTCATGTTGGTTTGTTTGGTAGTTTATCAGTACAAGACAGACTTAACCAAATAGGGTTCTACACTTTCTGGCTTTTATGTAAAATAAAAAAACAAAACAAAAAAAAAAACCCTCCCTTTTTTGATCAAAAGAGTCTAGAATGTGAGAAGAGAGCAGATTCAATTATTTTTTTTTTTAATTTGTATAGTGCTTTTAATGATAACCATTGAGAGATCAACTAAAAATCTGGATCTATAGTCCCTCAGGTCCTGAAGAGCTGCACAGAGTTCATTGAGAAGCATGGAATTGTGGATGGAATGTATCGGCTCTCTGGGATTGCATCCAACATCCAGAAACTGCGGTATGTGTGAGAAAATGGTACACTGACATGGAAATCAAAGCGAGAAAAGTGCTCGGGTGCATTTATTATAGAAAGATAATGCCAGTGAAAATAATTGTTGAAATTTTTGATTTTCATAAGGTCTGGGTCCTAACCGGGGATTAAGCTGGGATTTTTAATCTGGGGAGGAATAAATGGTGTGACGCTTTTCAGAACATCTACTTATTTAGGAATGAATGGGATCACTGTGTGTTTGTTTGGAATAATGTCTGTATAAAAGCTGCCTGTAATAATGTGCCTAAAACATTAGTGACCTAATATTGTACGAATAAATGACAATGTTTTGTGATGCTAACCTAACTGCTACGTAATTGATATTAATTAATGGTTATTTCAACTGGTAAACCATCCAGACAGCTACACTGCAATCCAGATGTCTGAGACTGCTTCCTATTTCTTAGACATTTTCTAATATATTTATGTATTTTTTATTTTTAAGTGAAACATGGATAATTTTAATTAACATGAACATTTTAATGAACGTAAAGAAATAGTTTGCCCATAAAAGAAAAAAGATATACCATAGATATATTTAATATATAAACAAGAAGATATTATATTGAATATATAAACATCCATTGATTAGCGTGTAATAGTCTTTTATCTCTCTATTAGGCATGAATTTGATTCAGAGCAGATTCCTGATCTAACCAAAGATGTTTACATCCAGGATATCCACTGTGTGGGCTCACTGTGCAAGCTCTATTTCAGAGAGCTGCCTAACCCATTGCTCACCTACCAACTTTATGAGAAATTCTCGGTAAGCGTCTCTTAAGACAGCGGTGGTGTTAATCTTTCCACAAAAATCCTTTAAGCTCCATCCATTGCCTACAGCCACCTACAACCATACTATATAATATCTAAAGTTGAGTATGTAAGGCAAATAGTATATCCGAACTTTAGTATGTGAATGACTGTCTGTGGAAACACAAGTATGCATTTAATGGACACTTTACTATCCCATGAGGCCACAGGAAAAACGACATAATCAAATTTTACATTAATGCTGCTGTGGTGTCATATGTCACGTTTTATTATCAACATTACAGATACTACCCGTATCAATCAATGGTCAGAAATTGAGATTTTAAGAGACAGAACACAATGTAGGACAAAAATGTATCCTGTAATTTATATCATATATATATTTATAATAATTATATATAATTTTCATGTGGACTCCTTCTGATACCTTCTGAAAATAAAAAAGTAGATGGTAATTATACCACCCACTGTATGATTCGGTGGTTGCTATGACAGCATTCACACAGATGACCATTAGAGATGGGATTGACTCTTGCTTTGTGCGCTTGGTCTAACAGTGCAGTGCGAAAGTGTGGGCTAGGCATGACTAAAGAGGGTGGGACAGGGTGATGCTTTTCATAATCCATTAACGGGAAAAATTCAAAGTGACATTTATTTATTTTCCTTTTATTTTGTCCCGTGGTATAGGAGGCTGTTTCAGCAGCTACAGATGAGGAGAGACTAATCAAAATACATGATGTCATTCAGCAGCTGCCGCCTCCGCATTACAGGTTGGAAACATGGCTACAGTGCCTCCTGCAGGCTGTGCCCAAACATTGTTTTTGTTTCCTTCACTTAAACATAAAATAATCATAAAATAATCATAGAAATAATCCTCCTTTATATACTGATCACAGGTTAGTTGTTGAAGGACATGTTTTAAGGTTTAATTTTAATGAAACTGTTTTTAGGACCTTGGAGTTTTTGATGAGACATCTGTCACGTCTAGCAGCATTTAGCTACATTACCAACATGCATACTAAGAATTTGGCTATTGTTTGGGCGCCAAACCTACTGAGGTAAGATCTTGTTTTTAAATCTTTGTAAATTGTACAACAAGTTGATCTTTTCTTATTTGATATTAGGTCTAAGCAGATAGAGTCGGCTTGTTTTAGTGGAACAGCTGCCTTCATGGAAGTGCGAATACAGTCAGTTGTAGTTGAATTCATTCTGAACCATGTGGACGTTCTCTTCAGTCCTAAGTTGAGTTCACTGATCCGAGAAGGAGCTGGTATGTATTAAGAAACATGTTCCTCTGCATTTAAATCAGTTATTGACAAGTCACCAATTCATTTGTTTCTTTTTTTTCCCCCTGCGTATGTAGGTCACAACTCTTTGTCTCGCCCTAAATCGCTGCTAGTACCTTCGCCTTCTACCAAGCTGCTAACACTAGAGGAAGCTCAGGCACGAACACAAGCCCAAATCAACTCTCCTGTTACTGCAGATAGCAAGTATATTGAAGTAGGAGAAGGTCCTGCTGCCCTACAGGGCAAATTTCACACGGTCATTGAGTTCCCTACAGAACGGTATGCTGAATTGCTATTAAAATAAATGTTTTAAAATATTTACTGTTTGCTGTATAAGTGTTTTTATTGGTGTTATCATAATAGATTTAATATTTCTTTTTTGTACAGAAAAAGACCACCTATAAAAACAAAAAAGTCTCCTGTTGGTAGTTGGCGGTCATTTTTTAACCTTGGCAAGTCTTCCTCCACATCTAAGCGCAAACTGCATCGGAACCCAAGTGAACCCAATGAACTGAAATCCATGGCATTAAGTGGAAGCAGAGGAGATACTGGCACACTTCGATCTGCAAAAAGTGAGGAATCTCTCACTTCGCTGCACAACGTTGAAGGTAATTCAGTACCGCCTATTTCTTTCCAGGTCTCTAATTAATCTTAATGTGTTCTTGGTCCACACCATGTCTGTTGTTTAGTTATAGTAAAATCTAAAGTTATTCAATTCAATTTCTGTTCAATTATAGGTGAGTCTAAAGTATACCGGCCACGCAGGCCACGCTCCAGTAGTGACGCCCTCTCCACATCCTTCAATGGGGACCTGATGGACAGCAGACAGCACTGCAATTCATACAATATAATAGACCATGGAGATAGCGAAGTGGATGAAGGCCCAATCTGTGTGCCAGCTCTTATTTCCCCACCACGCTCAGCTGATGATGTAGATTTGATCCCTCCTGACATTGGCATGGCCAGTTTGGACTTTGACCCTATGTCTTTTCAATGCAGTCTGCCTTTGGCAGAAAGCTCTGCTCTTTCTCCTGATAGTCAAGCTGTAAGTTTCAAGAGGACTGGCAGTGCTAGTGACTCAGAGCCAGCCTCGCCTCTCAGACCAAAGGTCACTAGCCTTCAGCATTCTCCTGATCTCAGTCCAGCCTTTGAAAGTGTTTCTAACTCTTCTGAGAAGATTATTTTCCCTTCTTCTGACAGCTGTGAAAAGTTTACAGCGTTGCCACCCATACACATTTCTCAGCCGCTTGTTACCTCCATCGCCAATAACGGATCAGAGAGCCCTGAGCACCAGTTATCTTCCACTTCTCCACCACCACCTCAGGATTCTCCAGCCAAAATCAGTCTATTGTCCACGGATTTGCCCCTGAGCGAAGCTATTCACCTAGAGCTTCTGTCCAAGTCAGAGTCATCTGAGAAAAAAGAGAATTCATTACAAGAAATCAATGTTCAGGAACAACCAGGTAAGAAGTGTCAAATCTGTCAAATTTACCTTTTGGTAATAAATGTGATTTCATTACCAAGTTAAGCTGAAGTAGGATTTTTATTGATAAAGTGACTGCCCTTTATAAATCTTTGCAAAGTTTGACGTATCCCTTTTTTTTTTATTCGCTAGAAGCTGTGGTACTAGACTCACCAAACAGTACTGCTCAAGTCAGTTCAGTGTCTATACTTCCTTCACGTCCCCAACCAAAGAATACTGCCAGAATGCTAGCTTTAGAGTTGGCTGAATCTGCTCAGAAGGCTACCATTCTATTCCAGAGGGAATCCTCTGAACCTCCTATACCTATTTCACCCCACAGGCCACAGGATTTTGTGCAAAGCCTTGACATGCCATTTCCGTCCCTCCATAAACTGCAGTCGTCCCAAGAGGAAACAACAGCTGTGCCACAATTTCTGGCTCCTCTCTCTTTATCTGCTCCATGCACTCCAACTGAAACACTAACTCATTCCAGCAGCATGCATTTCATTATAAATCACGGTGCAAAGTCTCCCTGTGTGTCTGGCACTAAAAAAGACATTGTCACTTCAGTGGTTTCCAACAAAGATGCTTCTTCTAGCCAACTTTTTCCAACTCCCAATAGTCCAGAGAGGCAGTGGCAGCCTTCTATTGGCCAGACGTCATCTTGTACTGAACCCTGCAGTACCATGATAGCACCCACCACATCCGCCAACAGTAGAAATGAACTTGTAGTTACTCCTCAACCAAGTGCGAAGGTAAGATTTTAGACACCTGCTATAACATATAGTATCAATAACAGTTAATTAATATGTAATTTGTTCTTTTCAGGTTCAGAAGCCAGCACCAATCACTAAAACCTCCCAAGATCAGCCAGTTTCTGTTCTCCAACCTCAGTTGCAGACTCTGTCTCATTGTCAGCCCCAAACACAGTCCGACAGTCTACCTAATGCTAGAGTTGCTCATACAACAGCAACATGTCCAGAGCAGTCTTGGGAAAGGCCCTGGGAATCTACCAAACTTATAAACTCTCAAATAGAAAATGTTAGCCGCCATCAAACTCATGGAAGCACAGCTCCCCCACCACCTCCTGTTCGTTCAATCGAAAGTAAATTAGCAGCAGCTGCTCTGTGTAAAACTGAAGCTGCCAATGCAGCCCCATATCATGCCATGATGGGAAAGGGATCTATGCCTCAGTCATTGGATGACACAGTTCCGCAGCCTCATTCATCACAGCGCAAGTCTTCCGTTCATTTGTCAGCTTACGTGTACCACTCTAAAGGAGAGGCAGGGCTAATGGATCCCACTGGAGAGTCCTACCATCAAAGACTTGCCAGTGCTGGGCCATCTTCCATAGGGTGTCACTACCGTCCTGACAGTGTACCACCTCATTTTTCTTATGTATCCAAGTCAGAGCCCCAGATTCCTTACAGAGCCCATGGTGATGGTCGCTACAATACTATTGGACCAAGGTCCATACATCAGTCAATGAAATCGCGTGATGCATTGAGGGGTGACTATATTACCCCTGGTTCACTGCACCGTAGCCACGGTTACAGCTCAGTGGATGGACATGCTGCTTATCCAACAATACGCAGGGTGCACTCTATGCATGTCCCACCCACTGCTATTCGATCAACACCAGTAACTAGAACAGAGGTTCCTCCAGATGATGATCTCTATTACTACCAACGCCCAGTACACTACTGCAAGTCTTACCAACAGTCATCACAATCGGAATACCATGTGACACAACTTCAACCTTATTTTGAGAATGGAAGAGTACAGTACCGGTATAGCCCTTACACTGGAACTCATCCCCTTGATGTTTCCTACTGTGACCTGGATCCTTATGCTACTGTACGTTTACGCCATATCCATTCATTCAGTGGTCGGGACGCTGGTCCACACCTTAGCAGATCAGGGTCCAAAGCAGGCGGCTTTCACTACATGTCAAGGCATGCCATCCCTGTGAAAGAACATACTTTTGTAAGTAAGGATATGCCTCCCTACCATGGCCCAAAAGGAGCAGTTTACTATGCATGGGATCCAGAGGAAGCAGAAAGACTACGGATGCACACTATTCGAAGAGAAAGTCGAGCCAGACAAAAGGTGAAAGCCCCGATTATGTCGCAATATGATAACGTGGGCCCATACATGCCAGGGGATATTGCGGGGTTAGAAGTTCTACACCTGCGTAGTAAGTCAGATCCTGGGAAAGCGTTGTTGGTCACTGCTGAAGTAAAAGATGGAAGATGCAGTGTAACGCCAGGACCTCAACATGTCTCCAGACACCTGATGTCAGACCCCGAAGTTTTTATGTATATGGAAACTGACCAGGGAAATGGAATGGGTGACAGAATTATTGTACCAAAACAAAGCAGCTCCAGGACTTACCAATCAACCCATTCACATCTGACACAGCCTCCCCCACGCAGCTTTTCGGATGGTAGTCAAGTGTCCAAGTGTGATTCTGGAGACAATCAGTTAAGTAAAGCCTGGCAGGAGCACTCAGACAGCAGAAGCTATCAAGCTCGATACGACCGCTTAGACCCTAACCAACATGTAGGAAGAGTGAAAACCACTAGCAACAGTGAAGATGATCCAAAGCCTGCTCCTGTGAAGCCTGTTCCCCCTCCCAAACCAGAGAGATCCCATAGTGTTCGAGAAAGACATCACTACAACCAGTCTAATCCTCCTCACATGCAGGACTCGTTTTCTCACCAACCGCATGGACAGAGACAAAGTACAGTTAATCAACAGTCTCACTATGATAATCTGGACGATTATCATCCAGTACCTCATGCACAAACCCCATTGCCAAACCGCAGTACTTCAAGCTTGTATAGTACCCCTGGCTACCCAGCTTCTCACACTAATCGCGCATACTCCACTGCCCTGGGACAGGGTGCTTTTATCCGAGCCGAGCTTGCCATGCAGAGGCCCGAAGCAGAGATTAATGCAGAGTAAACAAGATTTTAAATGTTGACGATGGTTTCAAAAAGTTCAGCAGCCTCTGCGGGACAGCGGACTGTTAGGACTGTATCCATTTCATTTCCTCACATTTTCTAAGATGTAAAATGACTTTTTCTAAAAGAACTGAATGTACCACGACTCCTTTAGTAGAGTAAAAAAGTCCACATTGTAACATTAAGAAACGTGAGTTCTTACTGTAGATATTATATGTGATTGACAAACGGTACAATTACCTGAACCAGAAAAAAGTAATGTATATCATAAACCAATACTACTGTTATAGGGAATTTTTTTTTTAATGTTTCGTTTTGTTATATTAAATTTGTTTGGGCTTGGGTCTGATTTTGGGGATAAAGGTTTGCATTTTAGAAATGCATGTAATCTATCTCTTACAGAACAGTTCTGTGTACCTAGATATTCCTTGTGTACTTTAAATGTTACAGTAATGGTAAAGGAGAACATCTGTGTTAACATCCAACTTTCCCACTACTGTGTACACCACTCGGTAGTATGTTAACCCGTACTTATGGTACTCGTCTGACTTTGGGTTGACGAGCCAAGCTCATCATTTGCAGTTTTATCATTCATTCTCCAACTGTGCCATATAATATATTACTGTAACACTATATATGTATTTTTGCTATACATTCAACAGATTAGATTTTAAAAAGGTAAAGATACTATTTGAAGGACCAAATGATGAGTTGAGGAAGCATTGCTGTTGCTTGCTTGGGTAATGAAAGGGTTAAGTGTGCGAGTGGGTCAACCGGTGAGCCTTATTCCTCTTAACAAAAGGCAAGTTAAGCCTGTTCCTGAATGTAGGTATGGGGAAATGTTTGGGTCTCACTCCTATAAGTTATTGAATGTGTAATGTTAAAGGTATTGAGATGGAGTGTGATCTTATAGACAAATCTAAAGAGCCTAATCAGATCTACCGCATAGCTGTAAATTCACTAGTCTTCAAACATCTAAATGCAATACCATGTAGTTAGATGTGAACAAGCAGTTTGCACAATTCTCAGGTGATGAGAGCAAAAGTGCCAACATTTACGTTCAGACCCCTTTTGGTACAGCAGCACAGGAAACGCCCAAAACCACACGATTGGTTTAATATTCTAGAAAATAGACATTTCAAATAAAAAAATAAATACAAATCAGCAAGTCTATAGAAATCTAATGTAAAATAAATGGTACATGCTAAAGCTTCTTTTCCTACAGTTTTTTTGCTGTGCATGGAAAATATATAATTATATTTTGTCATACTAATCGATCCACTTCCAAACAAATGTTGGCACCTTTGTAAGGAGGAACGTCTTTGGATTTATCCAACCAGCTTAGTTATCTCTCCTATCTTTAGACTTAGTTACAGGATTACAGTTACAGAGTGAAGCGGTGAAACACTAAAGCGTAACACATTGTTGAGTTGGACACGTTTGGACACAACCCGTACCTTGGAAAATTTGCATTTTAATTTAATTACATTTCTTGTCATCTGCAAAGGAAATTCCATTAGGGTAACATTCTTTGAGGAGAAATGTCTGCTTCTTTATTTGACTTGTATCCATGTATTTCAGAGCACATGGTGTGTGTGTGTGTGTGCGTGAAGAAAATCTCATTACTCACAGATTAATATAAAATGTAAAGAAAATGGAAACTGGGGCTGTGTTGGTAACATCTCATGCATGTTTCTATTTTGTAAAAATCTGGTGACGTCATTTCTACATACTATTGCGTTATAAGCCGATTCACTTCGGTCGGGTTTGGATACACACACAACCGTTCACATGATTCTGATTCTCAATGGTATTTCAACCGGTCCTGTCGTGCGCCACACTTTGGTCAGGTTTCCACAACAGTCTTAAGTGTTTCTTCATTGGTTTTGGCACTTTTATGATTGAAATTTTTTGTTTTTAGACTGTGAAAAGAGACGATCGGGTGACTAGAAAAATGGTAAATAAATGCTTATGTATAACTTTCTGTATGAGACTAATTTCAAAATGATGTTTAGCTTGATACAGTTTGAGCTTTTCATTGGAATTACAGCATTATGTGTCAGCAAGTAAGTGAAGTGTGTTTATATAAATATAAATTGCCAAAAGTTTGTGGTCACCTGAGCATCACAAATACATTCAATAATCATCTAAATTGATTCCCATTGTTACTATTGGATGAAGCTCCAGTCTTCTAGTAAAACCTTCCAGTCCAATGTTGTGTTTGAATGTGCGATATCTCTTCATTCAGCTCCAACAGTATTAGTTAGAACAGACACTAATGTCAGGTAAGGAGGTCTGGGGTGGGTCAGTCATCATTCGAGTGCATCCCAAAGGGGTTCAGTGGTGGTAAGATCAGGACTGTTTGGAAAACTGATGTTTTTTTCACTTTGATAACCCAGTATGTAATAATGGAGATCGGAGGTTTTGTGCTCAGGGTTATTGTCATGCTGGAACAGTGTTAGAGTGTCTTAGTTCCAATGAAGGAACAATGTAATTCTACAACAAAAAACATTGTAGATTTAGCATTTAGGAGAGAAACCATCTACAGATCTGATGGTCAGGTGACCGTTAATTTCCGGCAGTTTAGTGTTTAGATGGGAATTTGGTTTGAGCAGGTTTCGTACACGTATTTGTATAAAACATTTGAGCTTTATAGAATTCATTTCAAGTTCTACAAATATGTTGCAAATGCTCATTTACTTCAGATGTAGGTTATAATACAGTTGTTAACCAAAAGAAGTGAGAAAGACAGTTTCATATCAGGATAAGGTTGATCTACTGAGTCAGCAAGGTCACGTTTCCAGAATTGCTGTTCAAGACATTTTAATTAAAACACAAAGTGGGCAGTGCTGAAGGACTGGAGACACTCAGAAATTCAGAATCAATCAGTCTTTGGCAGAATGGAGTGAGCAGCAGGGGTCAGGGGTGGGTTTACTTTTCAGCACCTTTCACAATAGGTCTTTAAACAAACTTTTACTGAGTTTAATTGACCAATAAATGACAGATGTTTCACACTAACTCATCCATAGAAACATACAACAATCTTATATAGTGGAACTTCACTTTACCCTGGTTCTATTATGTGCTAATCTTCATTTCGATTAATAATTCCCTGCTCTTGTTAAACACCTGATCATTAAAAAGACTTAAACAACTTACATTTCAGACATTCTTATAAAATTACACCCAATCAGTCATGTGCCAGTACTTGGAGTATTTTCATGCAAACTTTGCAGGGCCAAATCCGTCCACTTCATTTCCTGCTCTTTGACAGACTCGGTGGATCCTCCGTTATCCTGCTCTGCTTCTGGAAGTTCACTCTAAAAAGAAATACATTTAATTAATCTAATTAAAATCATAACCCACTAAAAGAAAAAGTCTGACTGAACATTTTTTTCCCCCCTAAACATTTTATTTAGTCCCATTTTGCGGTTTAGTCCAGTCGTCTGAGAAGATTTTCCACTAAATATTAGCAGCAGTAAAAGCTAAACAGCGCAGACGTGCAGCGG
>JAOTRA010000016.1:5288686-5307324 GCA_026260255.1 Pseudolaguvia tuberculata
ATATATATATATATAAATTTAAAAAATATAATTAATATGTAAATAAATAAAATGAAATAATTTAAAATAAGTAAAATAAAGGAGGGTGGTGCAGAGGCATAGTAGTAGTCTCACAGCAAGAAGGCCCCTTTCTGTATGGAATTTGCTTGTTCTCCCCGAGCTTGGGTTTACTCCGGGTACTCCAGTTTCCTCCCACTATCAATAAACATGCAGATTAGGTTGGTTATTGATTCTAAATTGTCCATAGGAGTGAATGTGTGTGAATTGTTGTTTGTATATGTGTTGCCCTGTGATGGACTGGCGATTCGTCCAGGGTTTAACCCCGCCTCTCGCCTTGTGTGAGCTGGGACAGGCATCAGCAGACCCGTGTGACCCATCGTCTGAATTATCTTAAATTAGTCAGTGATAATCATGTATTAGTACCACATCTGCTTTGAAATGATTTATATTAACAATACAAATAGACCAGATCTCAAATTTGAGAACAGCCTGAATTTCTTCATTAAATCTCTAAATAAACATCAGCGTTGTTAAATTAAATGTGTTTTCTAAACTGATGCTGATTTCATTTCTCCAAGAGAGAGAGAGAGAGAGAGAGAGAGAGAGAGTCTGTATGTTTGTATGAGATTGAGCATCTGTGTAAAAAAGGTTTGTGAATATGATGAACAGGATCTTGCATGGTTTAACAAATCATTTGCACACACTTCAGTAAGGAAAATATGGGCCTAGATTGAAATAATATTTAATAAAGACCTTTTATTGTAATTTGGGTTTTACACGTTTCAATAACTGGGAAAAGGCAGGGAAAGCTTTTAATACCAGCAAAGATTTAAGGGCAGATTTAATGCACCACAGCCTCATTCTTAAGCGCGTCCTACAATTTTTCAGCTTTATGCCACTGTAAAATAAAGTCTTGGAAAATGTCAAGATGTGACTTGTGAAATGAAGGTGTGCAGTAGCGTTTTTTTTAATATAGGGCTATGATATGGTCAACTTCAGACACTTAACCAAAACTCACAATAAACCGGAGGGGGCAGTACACAGATGAGCATGGGTAAAGAAAAATCAATACGACACCATTCATTAATTCAATCATCTTCTTACCCACATATTCTCTAATTCGGGGTCACGGGGGTCTGCTGTTGCCCATCCCAGATCACATAGGGCGAGAAGCAAGGGTACACACTGGACGGGTTGCCAGTCCATTGCAGGGCAACACATACTGTAGACAAAGCCATTCACACACTCATTCACTCCTATGGACAATTTAGAATCACCAATAAACCTAATCTGCATGTCTTTGTTCTGTGGGAGGAAACCGGAGAACCCAGAAGAAACCCACGCAAGCGAAGGGAAAACATGCAAACTCCGCACAGATCCCCAGCACAGGAATCGACCCGGGAGACTCTTGTTGTGAGGAGACACCAATATACAACACCAAAGAATGAATATTAATAACATTTATCTAATTCGATGGAACAGAGATAATTATCATATATAGGAACATTGATAACAAACTAAAATACAACCTCACAACAAGAAGGTCCCGTATTCGAATCCCAGGCCAGAGGTCTTTTTGTGCAGAGTTTGTATGTTCTCCCCATGGTTGCGTAGGTTTTCTCTTGGTACTTAGGTTTACTCCCACAGTCCAAAAATATGGTTGATTTATGATTATAAATTGCCCATAATAATGAGTGTGTGTATGTGTTGTGTGTGGTTGTTTGGCTATGTGTGGCTCTGAAATGGATTGGTGACATGTCCAGGGTGTATCCCTGCCCTATGTGCACTGGGATAGGCTCCAGAAGACCCGAAACAGGTTAGAAGATGAAAAAAATGAATGAAAGAAAGAAGTTATAATGAAACATTTGCAATGCAATGGAAGTCAGTTGTGTTTTTAAAAACACAGAAATGAGAGAGGAGTGAAATATGGCGAATGATCTCATGGCCTGGATGTATTCAGGACGCCTTCCATTTCATCTTGGTGTCTGCCACTTAACCAGATGTCCAGTGCCATGCTGCTGTTCTGTTTGTGTTGCTTGCCAAATGCTTCAGAAATAATTGAAAAATAGTGCTCATCTAGCTTGTTGGGGCCAGACTGTTTCCCAGTGAACATTGTTGCTCAGGGAGAATACACGCCTTGTTGATGTATGCGGTTGCACTGCCAAGAACTCGTACCATACTCTATAACATCTTCTCCATCTAGGACTTGATATAAGAAAAGTCTCCTTAAAAGTCAGAATCTTTTGCATGTTCAATGCCCCCCCTTCGCTTAAAAAGTCAAAAGAACAAACCCTAATCCCGGTATAACCATCAAGCATGATTTTGAAAACAATTTGAAATAATAGCTGTTAATCAGATAGTAAATTCAAGCAGCGTCGGCTTAAAGAACCTCAACATAAAGCTAAATTGGGATGGATAGACCATGTCTGTCTTTATCTCTGCCACTATTTTTCTTAGTCCGACGTTGTTGTCCTGGATACCAGCCCTGCCATTAATCAATGCAATGAAAATAATGTCAGCAGCCTCTCGTACACAGTAAGCAAGAAAGAGCGGATAGAGCCAGTCGGCTCTGATTAATTTGCTTGGTGCTTTAAGACAGAGCTAATTGTAAGATCCATTAACTTGTTATTTAGACTTGCTCTATCTCAGGCTGGGTGTCAATACAGTGCTCTTTATCCAGATCTGGTGCCCTTTCTATATCTGACATCCATGGAAAACATTAATTTACAGTACATGAAAAGGTGCACAGTGCCCACCAAAAATAATTGACTAAAGACAAGGGATTCAGCATATGCGAAAAAATATAAATTTTTATGTGTAGATCATCATTATGCTGTATAATCTTCTTATCCGAGTGAACTCTTTCATCTTTGGGTTAAAGGAGAAAAATCTGTCCTTTAATATTGGGGGGGTGGGGCAGGTGGGTTAAAAAGGATTCCTGTTGAAAGGGTAGGAAAAACTACCTCCTTGGTTTCTTCACTTTGGGCTGTTAATGACTTTACAATAGATGGAAGCAGTGTATCTAGAGGTGCGATGCATGCAGTGTTGGTATCTCCACTCTCCACTAGGAGAAGCTCCAGATTTGCGTGAGTTCAGCTCAGTTTCTGTGCAGCGCTGCTACTAGATATGTCGATCATGTAGAAAAACAAAATCAAACCTTTGAGGCTTCACTCAATAGACAAACTAAATAGATTTCATAAATAGATTTCAGTGATGGAAATCACAACTTTATTAATCTTAGTAATGTTTTTTTTATTCATAGTCAAAAGCAACACTGGAATTGAACCCAGTATGAACTCACATTAATCAGTATGAAAATCATGTCATCTCAGTGTTTACTATGAGAGTTTTTACCTTTATGTTGTTCATAGCTAATTAAAAAGAGTTTAGAAATTGTTTGTAAATTTGAGTCTATTCTGTAAATAACTGAAATTGAACTAAATTAGATGAAAGTGTGGAAATACATTCATGAGAAAAGCTTCAAAGCTGTAATACAGGAACTAAGCTAGGGTTTGAACAAATAACAAAAACATGAAACTAGCACAAGCATTAGCAACACGGAAGAAGGGATATTCACAAAATGCTTGATCCGTCAACAGAAACACCAACAAAGCCAACCTGTCGCTTTCTCACACACCCTCTAAAGATTTCAGAGCAGATTACTCAAACTACTCTTTTTTCTTTTGCCAAACTCTGCAGTCCTCTGAGAAATTCCTGAAGAACTGTGATTGCCAAAAACATGTTTGATTTTCCCCAGAATTTTTTTGTTGTTTCGGTCAACCTGAATGACTAAAACGTTTTTATTCCAGTGGATATTTTTTTTATAATAACACATTCCTATAGAACATAGATCAATTCAATATCTCAATCCAAACACTCCACTAATAGTCCTGTCAGAGTCACAGTCTAAACTAATCCCATCCAAATAGGGTTATACATTGTCAAAATCTCAGTGTGTTGCCCTGAGATGGACTGGCGACCCGTCCAGGGTGTACCCTCTGCCTCTCGCTCTATGTGTGCTGGGATAGGCGCAGCAGACCCCTGTGACCCCGGATTCGGGAATAAGCGGGTAAGAAGATAAATGAATGAAAACATCTCAGTGTATATACAAAGTTATTGGGGGAGGGGGCAACTAAGGAAATCTGGGCAGGGTTGAGACACATGACAATCTCATCTGCACAGAAACAAAGAGAGCACATTCATTCATTGTATAAAATCAGTTGAATGTCAGTTACTCCAGATTTGAAAAAAAATCTGGAGTAACTGACAGTGGTTAGCACGGCCATCTCGCAACAAATTCATGGGTTTAATTCCTGGGCTTTTTGTTCTCCACATGGGTTTTCTTCAGGTACAGTCCAAAAACATGTACATTAAGTTGATTGGTGATTCTAAAATATCCCATATATATGTGTGTGGGGGGGTTGTTTGTCTACGTGTGGCCTGGCAACCTTTCCAGGGTGGACCCCTGCCTTTGTCCCTATGTGCATTGGAATAGACTCCAGCAGACCCCTGTGACCCTGATTTAGGAAATAAGCAGGTTAGAAGATGGATGAATAAATGGATAACCAAAATTACATCAGAATCCCCTGAGCCACAATCTCTAGTCCATCAAATGCCAAGACCAACTGATTAAACAGGCGTTTCTCCTGATGAGCTCGAACGGCAACCTGTGGTCACACCTGCAGCGCCTTTGCTGCTTTTAATATTCCACAGAGAACCTTGGAAAGTCTATTTTATTTCAAAGTTTCGAAAAAAGGAGGTGGATGTGGTTTCAGCAGATATTTACAGAAAAGATTTGGGGTGAGATAGACTTTCATAAGCCTTATTGCTCCAGTGCAAACTTCAGAAAGCAAACATTAGACAGCAAGTAACCTGGCTGATCGGCTATATAAGGATTGATGAGGTAATTATGATTTAATATTTCATCACATCATACTTTTTAATGCTTCATAGCTGTGAATGAGATCCCTACAGATCAAACAATCAATACATGTGTTTCAGATTTTCTAGCCGAAACGGTCACAGGATACATGTAGTGTATAAAGAATGAAGAAGTCTTGGCATAACCACTGAATATTATTGATCTCAAGAGAGGCAGTCTTTAAAAACAAAACTGGTTTGTCTTCTTAAATGCACTTTTATGTGTCTAGTTGATCCTAAGGGTGTTTTTTTTCCCTCCCAACACAGCAAGCACTGCCTTTGCAATCAAATCTTACGGGGATCAGGTATTCAGCAATGATTACCACAATAAAGCATGTTGCTGTATGCAGCATTTGCGAAAGGTCAGCCTCAGCTTGCTGTTGTGCTGCTACTGCTGGGCCACAGGGGGCACACGGAGAGGCCAGCCTTTGTGTGAAAGACAGATAAGTCCACACCAGCGGTTTGCATGCATTTCTCTAGCTGTCTCACTGCTGTATTTCAGCTCATTAACTTTATCAGACCGTGCGGCACTCAGGAAATGTCCTCTCGGCTGCTGTGGGCAAGCGCACACAATTCAGAGGGAGCGCGAAGACGCAGGACGCTAACACCTTCACCCCCTCCTCCTCTGTTATAGAGCAAAAGATGAGAGAGGCCTTTCAAGGTCTGTGACTGAATTTAAGAATCATAAATTATCACTTATTGCGCTTTATCAGAGTTGAAGCCTATATGGGCCAGTAACTAAAACATTTTTATCTTATCAGATTTCAATTAGCATGCCCTTTACCGACACCTGCCAGTAGGTGGACTAAACGCTGTAAATTTCCATGATGGTACACTCATTTAAGGTGTACACTAGCCATGTGTCTTTTCCTTAAAGAATGAGGAGTCCAGAGCCACCGGGTCACAAACAGGATCAAATATTAAATGAAATTTATTGTAGTACACTTTGACATGTAAGGGTTGCATCATATGGTATGCAGCATTACAAACCCGATTCCAAAAAATTTTGGGACACTGTACAAAAAAAAACTGAATGCAATGAAGTGGAAGTTTCAAATTTCAATATTTTATTCAGAATAAAATATAGATAACATCAAATGTTGAAAGTATGACATTTTGAAATGCCATGCCAAATTTTGGCTCATTTTGGATTTCATGAGAGCTACACATTCCAAAAACGTGGCAGTGTCTGTCAGATGTCAAGATGAGCAGAGAATCCCCAATTCTCCCAATGCTGCGGCGAAAAATATTAGCGCAATATCAGAAAGGAGTTTCTCTGAGAAAAATTGCAAAGAGTTTGAAGTTATCATTGTCTACAGTGCATAACGTCATCCAATAAATCTCTGTGAGTAATAATCAAGGCTCAAAGACCATACTGGATGCCTGTAATATTCTGGCCCTTAGATGGCACTGCATACAGGAATGCTACTGTAATGGAAATCACAACATGGGCTCAGCAATACTTCCAAAAAACACTGTCAGTGAAAAACGATACACTGTGCCATCCATCATTGTCGCCTAAAACTATATAGGTCAAAAAAGTGGAAAACTGTTCTGTGATCAGATGAATCCAATTTTGAAGTTCTTTTTGGGGAACTGTTTTTTGGGGAACATGTCAACCGGATTTAAGAGGACAAGGACAACCCAAGTTGTTATCAGTCCTTAGTTCAGAAGCCTGGATCTCTGATGGTATAGGGTTGCCTGAGTGCATATGGTATGGGCAGCTTACACATCTGGAAAGACACAATCAATGCTGAAATGTATATCCTATATAAGTTCTAGAACAAAATATGCTCCCATCCAAACATCCTCTCTTTCAGGGAAGACCTTGTATTTTCCAACATGACATTTCCAGATCACATACTGAATCAATTACAACATGGCTGCATAGGAGAATTTAAAATCAACTTAAAATGATAAATTTTCTCAATTTAAACATTTAATATGTTTCTATATTTTATTCTGAATAGAATATTGAAATGTTAAACTTGCACATCATTGCATTCTGTTTTTATTCACAATTTGTACAGTGTACGTTTTTGCAATTGGGTTTGTATATTGGTTTGTAGTGAAAAAAAAATAATTGTATCTTTTTGGTGGCATTCTCCCGGTGTTTCTATGATGCCTGTTAACCCTTTTACAACCTATTTGACAAATGCAGCAGTTTGCCTCATATGTATTTTCAGGCACCAGCTTCAACCATCACAAGAATTCATCCTCATTAAACTTGCATTTACCCATTGCAGCTACCTGCAGTTCGACGTGCTAGCTTGATTTGATGAAACAATAACTACAGTATGAAGCTTAAAATGACAATGATTTGACTTTAAAATATGAAAATTGTCTATTAATCATCTTCTAACACATTTTCCCCACTCAAATAAACTTAATGAACATGTTTTTTATACAGTGGGAGAAAAACAGAGTAACCAGATAAAACCCATGCAAACGTTAACAGAACATGCAAACTCCGTGACTAGGAAATGGACCCGGGTCCTTCTTATTGTGAGGCAACCACGCTAACCAAAAGAATGTCAGGGGTCATACACAGAGAAAAGCAGACAATCTCTGAAAAGTCATTTTGCCATTCAGCTTAAAAATATATTAAAAAGTTATTAAACATTAATTCATCTTGTAACCTGCTTATTTCCTAATTCCGGGTCACAAGGATCTGCTGCAGCCTATTACAGATCACATAGGGCAAGAGGCAGGGGTACAACCTGGACAAGTCGCCAGTCCATCACAGGGCCACACAGACAAACTACTATACACATTAACTCCTATGGGCAATTTAGACTCACCAATCAACCTAATGGGCATGTTTTTGTACTGTGTGAGGAAACCAGAGTACTCCATAGAAACCCAAGCAAGCATGGCGAGAACATGGAAACTCTGCACAGAAAGACGGAATCGAACTGGGTAACTTCTTGTTGTGAGACAACCGTGCTAACCACTACACCACCGTGCCACCCTGATTGTTGAACTTTTCTATTCATTCATTCATTCATTCATTCATTCATTCATTCATTTATTCATTCATTCATTCATCTTCCTACCTGCTTATTCACTATTTCGGGATAATGGGGGTCTGCTGGTGCCTATTCCAGTGCACATAGGGCAAGAGGCCGAATGGGTCGCCTGTCCATCACAATACAACACATAGACAAACAACCATCCACACACACATTCACTCCTACGTACAATTTAGAATCACCAATCGACCTAATCTGCTTGTTTTTGGTCTGTGGGAGGCAACCGGAGTATCGGGAGGAAACCCACGCAAGCGCAGCGAGGACATGCAAACTCTTCACAGAAAGATCAAACCCGTGACAATCTTGTTGTAAGGCAACCATGCTAACCACTACAGCACCGCACAGCCCCTGAACTTTTCTACTTTAATATTTATAGGTTAGCGTTCCCAGCATATGAAACATTTGCTCAAGCGGTATCTGGTATATCTGGTGTCATCATACCACCATGTCTACAAACAGTGAACAGTAATAGAACTACGGTGGTACAATAGTCCGGTGGCAGAGCTTCCGTCCAGCATATATGAGGCTCAGGGTTTGAAGCAAACACTTCATTGGTTTTTTTTTCCTCCCCTAAACCTTTGGTGTTCTTCAGTGATTGTAAATCAAGAGCAAGGACACGTTTGCGTGCAATAGTTTTGTGATTTTTACCACATCGAAGCGGTCTGTGTGAAGTCTGATTATTGTACATAAAAGAACTGATAAACGGGAGCGAGGACAACCGTTATTTAAGGCAAATCAATAAATTTCTTATCAAATCGAGATTTTCTGTAACATACTTCCGCCTTGCAAAAGTTTGCTACAGGTTTGGTTTAGCGGCGCTAACTTTAATGCTAATGGCGAATTGTCAGAGAATACTTTTATGTTTTATCTGATTACAGTGATCCCTCGTTTTTCGCAGTTAATGGGGACCAGAACCTTTTGCGAAAGCTGAAAAACCGCGAAGTAGTATTTGCCCCTAGGAATTTTTGTGTATGCGGGTACTGTACAAGAATGTTTTAAATATGTAATCCACTCGTACTCTTATTGGTCGATGTCACACCGGAAACCAATCAGGCGCCTTTATGAAAGCCCATGGTATGTACAGTACTCTGAGTCAACTCATCTCTTTGGTTGACATGCAGGGATCCTTCTCTCTCTCTCGCGCATCAACATGAAACAACGCTCCTTTCCACAATGTGGCTGCTGACCCGCGAAGCACTAAAGCCGCAAAACATGAAGCGCGAAGTGGAGAGGGAACAGTGTAATTTGTATTGCAAGTACTCATTTTGTACATCTCCATTAATTTTTGTTAAAAAGTTTGCAGTATGACATTTGCAGGTTTTCATCATTAATTGTGAAATAGTTTCACACCGCTGAGCCTGACATTATGTCGCTGCTGCTGCTCACTGATTATTTCAGAAAAGTTCTGTCAATCGTTCTGAGGGTATCTGGTTTAGTTTCATGCACCCAGAGTGCACCGTTAATTACAAATGTAGTTTTTACACTTCTCTGCATGACAGGATAATGACCAGGACTAAAACAATGTTAAAAGATTCACTCATTCATTCATCTTTTATTCTGCTTATTCTATAATTCAGGGTCACGGGGGTCTACTGAAGCAGGGGTACGCGCTGAACAAGTTGCTAGTCTATCGCAGGGCCACACATTTAAGAAACCACACACACACACACACACACACACACACACACACACACACACACACACACACACACACACACACACACACACAGTGATGAGCAATTTAGATTCAACAATCAACCAAATGAACATGTTTTTGAACTGTGGGAGGAAACCCTTCAGAGGAAAAAGAAGGGGTGGTTTAGTGGTTAAGGTGTTGGACTGATACTAGAAAGACCAAGGTTTGATTTTTAGCACCACCAAGCAACCATAGTGGGCCCCTGAGTAAGGCTTTTAACCCTAATTGCTCTGGAAAGTCCCTCTGGATAAGAGAAACTACAAAATGCTGCAAACGTAAATGAAACCCTTGCACCGGAGACCTTAATGTTATCAGGCGACTGTTTTGTGAAATTCTATACTTGCTTAGAAATATAATGAAATAATTTTTTAGTTTATCTATGCTCAAAATATCCCCTGAATTAAACCACCAAATTCTGTCATTCTGGATGAACCCATAGTTTAATGCATTAATAAAGTGTTACAAAAATGATAAGCAGAATAATAAACAAACTAAATCCAACAAAATAAAACATTATGATCTCCAATAAAGTTGAGAGAGAGATTAGTGTTCATTTCTACATACAATGAACATTTTTTTGTTGAAAAAGTATCATAAAAAAGTACAAAAGATTATTTGAGAACATATGGTTTGTACTGCATTCATTTTTCTTTTCTATCTGCTTTTTTCTGTTCAGGGCTAAACATTAAACCTTAAGAGCTACAATTACCTCTACAATATTCATAGATCAGTATAGTTCATCCAAAAGTTACAATTTAGAATCAGTTTTTGTTTTTCAATGATTAAACTGTTGGAATGACTCAACTGATGATGACCAGCGTGAGAACGGCTTGACCAGCGTGAGCTCGGCTTGACCCATGTGAACTCAGCTTTAGAAGCATGAGCTTGACTTGACCGGCATGAATTCAGCTTGACCAGCGTGAGATCGGCTTTACCTGTGTTAGCTCGGCTTGAGCAGCGGGAGCTTGACTTGACCAGTGTGCTCTCGCTGGTCAAGCCTAGTTCACACCAGTCAAGTCGAGCTCACGCTGGTCAAGTCAAGCTCACGCTGCTCAACCCGAGCTCACGCTGATCAAGCCGACCTCACGCTGGTCAAGCCGAGTTCATGCTAGTTATGTCAAGTTCATGACGGTCAAGTCAAGCTCACACTCCTCAAGTTGAGCTCACACGGGTCAAGCTGAATCTAAGCTAGTCAAGTCTGTGTTTGTTGTTTTGTTTGTGTGATGGTAAGCTGGGTTGAGCCAATTCAGGTCTTGTGCAGTTTCTTTTTATGGTTGAACACTTTGTAAATAAATTGCACCCTTGGGTTTAAGACTATTTTCATCAGTTGAGTCATTTCAACAGTATAAGGATTGAAAAACAAAAATGATTCTAAATTATAACTTTTGCATGAACTATACTGATCCATAAATATTGCAGAGGTAATTGTAGGTTTAATGTTTAGCCCTGAACAGAAAAAGGCAGATAGAAAAGAAAAATGAATGCAGTGCAAACCATATGTTCTAAAATAATCTTTTCTACTGGAAACCTTCACATGCTTTTCTACTTTTTCAACAAAAAAATGTTAAAAAAAAGTCAGCTAGAGCTTGACTTGACCAGTGTGACCGCGACTTGACCAGTATGAACTTGGCTTGACCAGTGTGAGATCGGCTTGAGCAGCGTAAGATCGACTTGACCTGTGTGAGCTCGACTTGACAAGCATGAGCTCGACTTGACCAGTGTGAACTTAGCTTGACCAGCGTGAATTTGGCATGACCAGCGTGAGCTCGGCTTGACCCGTGTGAGCTCGGCTTGACCAGCGTAAGCTCGACTTGACCAGCGTGAGCTTGGCTTGACCTGTGTGAGCTCGACTTAACCAGCATAAACTCAACTTGACCAGTGTGAGCTCAAGTTGACTAGCATGAATTTGGCTTGACCAGCGTGAGACCGCCTTGACCAGCATGAGCTCAACCTGACCAGCATAACCTTGAGTTAATTAGCATGAACTTGCTTTGACCAGCGTGAGCTTGATTTGACTAGCATGAACTCGGCTTGACCTGTGTGAGCTCGGCTTAAACAGCGTGAGCGCAACTTGACTAGCATTGGAACAACATAAAAAAAACATCCAAAAATAAAAACAAAATCAGAAACTGGCTATAAATACACACATAACTAACAGGGAACAATCAACTAAACAAAACACCTGAGAATAATAACATCACGAGGAGGGTCATATGACAGGAACACCTGGGGACAAAGATCACATGACAAACTCGGAAGGAAACAAAACATGAACATCATATAAACATGAGTCTTGGACTAAATAAACAAACACCAAATGTTAACGTTAAACATTCTAAACACTTTTAACCTACTTATTTCCTAATTTTGAGTGACAGGGGTCTACTGGAGCCTAATCCAGTGCACAAAGGCTGACACGCAGAGGTACACCCTAGACAGGCTGCCAGTCCATTTCAGGGTCACACACTCTCACTCACTCCTATGGGAAATCAACTATGATTATTGGCATAAATATGTGAAATTTAGTTCATGCAAGATAAACATGTCTTATGTAAGAAGTGGTATAAAGCAGCGAGGCATTGTGGGAATAAAGTACAGAGAGGCTTGTAAGATTCAGCAGATTTAATCAACCAGGAAGCAAAACAGAAAGATATGCTGGATGTGTCTGTTAAGTAGCTACAAGTGTAGTTGATTAGAAGTCGGGTGAATGGAATGAAGATCTGTCAGCAATAGTGAATCTGTAACAGGTACAGGGTTTGATTCCCCGGCAATGGGTCTTTCTGTGCAGAGTTTGTATGTTCTTCTGCTGGCAGGTTTTTTTTTTTTTGGTACTCCAGTTTTCTTTCCACAGTTTAAACACATTATGTTGATCTGTGATTCTAAATTGCCCAAGTGTGTGTGTAAGGACTGGGACTCCAAAGGACCGCCTGCAGAGGGAGCCGTCGCCCGAATACTAGTGAATCACTTCCTGCTTCAGTTAATTGGGCGTGGGCCTCCTATTTAAGCAGCTGGCCTTCTGGAGTCTAATTGCAAAGTATTGTTGCCATAGGCCTTTACCGAGCAGTTTACTATTTGACCTTTTGGATACTCTTTGGATTATTGAACTTTGCATTACGGACTTTGACTATTCTTCTGCCTTTCAATTTGGATACTGTTTGCCTTTACCTTCTTTCCCCATTTTCCTTAATAAACCTACTGTTTGTTCTACTGCATTATGGATTCATCAGATTACTCATAAGCTGCACGGTTACAGTGTGTGTGTGGGTGTGGATGTTTGTCTCGGAGTCGCCCTGCGAAAGACTGACAAACTGTTAAGACTGTACTCCTGCCTGTGCAAAAAAATGAACTTCATATTAATTTCAATATCACCTTGAAGAATGTTGAGTCACGTCCTCTGAATTATTTTTAACACTATTCCAAATCATTTGTTTATTTTCCTTAAGATTCTTTCAGTGTAATCCCCCAATCGCTCTTTCTTACAAAAATGAACAGGAGTGCTTTTTATCATGTCACTGTACAAAACATACAGGGGATAAAGATGGAGAGATTTATCTGTTCTACAAACGGACTGGAGAATTACCTATTGAGAATGTAGTTTTCTCTTGAAGATTTCTGCCAAATCACATGACAGTTTATATACTCAATGGCAATTTTACAAAAAAAACAACAAAAAAAAACAAACATCTGTACACCTAATCAGTTGTGCAATTTTTGGTTGTTGGTGCCAGACTGACGAGTTTAAGTATTTCTACCATACAGATGCCACAATCAGAATTTGGATGGAATAGCATAAATGCATGTCACGAATCCTACAGGTGTAGGTGATGTAATAAAATGAAGGTTGCTCTTTCTAAACCCTTTGGGACTGTTCAATCAATCATTATTTAAATATCACAACCTGGTATTGTGACAAAGAGTTTTTCTTTGTCATTGTCACCTTTGCTTTGCTCATCAGTGAAAAATCAGGAATAAACTCATTTCCATTTCACTCACATTTTATAATTAGGGCGGCTTGGTGGAGTAGTGGTTAACATGGTCACCTCACAACAAAAAGGTCCCACGTTAGATTCCTGGACTGGGAATCTTTCTGTGCAGAGTTTGCATGTTGTCCCCGTGTTCCAACTACTCCGGTTTCCTCCTACCGTCCAAAAAACGTACATTAGGTCGATTGGTTGTTCGTCTATGTGTGACCTACAATGACTGTATTGTCCAGGGTGTACACCTGCTTCTTGCCCTATGTGCGCTCGGATAGGCTCCAGCTGACCTTCTGAATTAGGGAATAAGCAGGTAAGAAGATTAATGAATGAATTTTATAATTATATTTGATTGTATATTGGATTATATATTTGATAAAGTTTTAAAGCTTTAAAACAATGAAGCTATAAAAATAAACTTTTGAATTGAATTTGAATCATGGTCGCCTCACAATAAGAAGCTCCAGGGTTTGGTTCCTGTGTCGGGAGTAAGTATGTTCTCTCTGTGCTTGCGTTGGTTTTCTCTGGGTTTCTCCACACAGATGCCACCGTGCTTACCACTATGCCACCAAGTTGCCTAACTATCGTAAATACCAAATAACTAGCTAAACTATACTAATCATCAATGTAAAGTAAACTTTATGAGCATGTTTTTGAACTGTGGGAGGAAAACTTAGTTCTCCGAGGAAACAGATGCATGCTTGGGGAAGGACATGCACAGAAAGATCCCTGGACCGATAATCAACCATGCTAACTACTACGCCACTATCACCACGCCACCACTGGCGCACTTAAATATAGCATAAATATTCTTGGGGCAAAAACAAAACATTACTTTGAATTAACAGAGTGAGAGATGAACTGGAGGTTGTTTTTTTCCTGAATGCTCCGTCTGCGTATGTTTGACAGAGGAACATTAGCAATGTCACACATCACCATTACACACAACTCCCACTGTGCCGCAAACAGCTTCTGTAAATTAACTCTCCTCATGTAGGTATTTTTGCTCTAAAACTTGGAGGTAAACGTTCAGGGACTGTACCATACCAATTATTGTCTGTGGATGGTCTAAACCAGCTCTCAATGTGCAGACAGATGGAGTTACTGCTCGTAGTCGAAACCATGAGGGGAATCAACAGCAGCATACACTAATGACACACCGCCGTTATTTACTCATAAAGGTCTATGTGGTCATAACTGCTAACAAGGGTGAAGGAAGGAACCTACTAAAAAGTTTTTCTCTTATCATTAGATATATTACAGTTTTTTCTCTAATATCATGTGGTAAAAATAAAATAATGATGAAATCGCAGGGCAGCGTGGTGGTGTAGTGGTTACCACAGTTGCCTAACAGCAAGAAGGTCCAGGGTTTGATTACGCAAAAGTACCCGGAGTACCCGGAGAAAGCATGGGGAGAACTCTGCACAGACCTGGCCCAGGAATCATACACTGGACCTTCTTGCTGTGAGGCAACTGTGCTAACCACTATACCACTTTTGCCCTATGTGCTCAATAGGATCCAGCGGACTTAGGGATCAAGTGGCTTGGAAGATGAATAAATGAATGAATGAATGAATGAATTAATTAATTAAATCTCATTGAGGACAATCTCATTGAGGACATTCGAGTGTTAAGAGCTTTGCTCGGGGGTCCAGCCTGGTGGTGCAAGGAGTAAAACCCACACTATTCTGGACAGCAGGTGAGCACCTTAACCACTGACCCACCACTTCCAGTATTAGTCTGAGCACAAGGGTGTAAATCAACTATTGAATGCTCAGATTTCAGCAAATAACACTGTAGAGTGCAAACAATCCTTTTCATCCAGTTATTTTGCACATTACAATAGGTTGTTTGCACATAATGCCATTGTTTTCTTGCAACGAGCCTCTGGCGGGTCAAAAGTAATTTTTCTAAAGAGGAGGAACCAGCGGAAAATATGTCTTCTAGAATTTTTATTGTTGCTCCAAAGTGGGGGCTGAAAAATTGACAGTGTTGTGATTAACACGGACAAAGGTCCCAGGTTCAATTCTCAGGCAAGAGTTTTTTCTTTTCTGGGTACACCGGTTTCTTCCCACAGTCCAAAACCATGTTAATTAGGTTGATTAATAATTCTAAATTTCTCTAAATTGTGGTTGTTCATCTATGTGTACGATGGATTTGCAACCGGTCCAGGGTGTACCCCTGCTTTCTGTGGTAGAAAGGAGCAGAGTCACTCATCATCTCATACATTTCTGTCTGATATCCTTTATCCTATGCATTGCTTTGTTTTTTATTTATTATTATATTTTAAAAACCCCAACAGACACTAGAAACAGCCCCACTTTACACTTACCTTATACAAAATACAGTAGACAAGCGTAAATAAGTTACTCTGCCATGCAATTCCAATCCGCTCTAATGAATGCTAAATGTTGTTTGGTAATGATTGATGACTTTAGTGAGGTTTCGGTAGAACCTTTGAGAGTGCTTAACCTTTTATAAAGTAAGGTAAACAAGCGTAATGCTAACATCCAGAGGTGCAACAGCGGCAAATGTTTGTTGCTAGATTAATTGCCCGTACAAAATAGAAAAGCTACTCACACAGGTGAAAAAAACCCCAAACAGATGTTACTGTTGTATGCATCGATGTTTTTCTACATTTTCATCTGTTCTTTAGTGTAAAAGGATGCAGAACATTTTGCCTATCATCTCCATCACGGTTTTTTTTAAATTCCGGTTCTTTGTGTCTGGATCTCTTGTATCATTTGAATGACGATTATTTGATCCTTTTTTTTATTTTTAAAGATTTCTTATTGCATTCTTGTGATAGGATTTTTTTCCTTATCTAGACCTGTCTGTTTCAATCATTGTCTCCGCTCTTGGAAAATGGATTTTATAGGGTTCATAATAAGGGGTTGTTAGTGTCCCAAAACGTTCCATTTAAAACTCTTTATTACATGGAAATGCTCTGCTGACAACGTCAGTTAAAAATAAAACGGAAGAAAAAATAAATAATTATTTTAGGTCTGGAATGAACCTGTCTTAAAATAATACAGACATTTTAAGATTATGTCTAGTATGTATATAGGTTTAAAATGTAACACATTAACCTTTTAGAATTAATGGCAGTTGAAAGAACTTAATTTTTTTATGTTTTAACCCAGCCATCAGGGTTGCACAAGCCAGTGCATTCTTAGTGCCGGTCCCAAGTCCAGATACATGGAGAGGGTTGCATTAGGAAGGGCATCCAGCGTCAAACTGCGCCAAATCAAATATTTGGATCACAAATAAGAATACCAGATCGGTCGTGACCCAGGTTAGCAACGACCGCCACATGTACTGTTAGCCGACAGGAGGAGAATGAGAGGAGGAAGACGTCTACAGCGAGTGTTCAGGAGACAGGTGGAAAGGAAGTAAGACCAGGAACATTGGTTGTGGATTTAAACTGTTTTATCATGGTGTAGATGGAAAGAGAAATGGTGTAGGCGTAATCCTGAAGAAGAAGTACATTGAGAGTGTGGTGAAGGTGAAGAGAGTTTCTCTTAAGGTGTTGAAAGTGAGGCTGGAAGTTAAGGGTGTGATGATAAATATCATCCTTGCTTATGCTCCACAAGTAGGTTGTGAGATGGAGGAAAAGGAAAGATTCTGGAGTGAGTTAGATGGAGTGGCGGAGAGTGTAGCCAGACATGAAAGATTGGTGATAGGAGCAGACTTCAATGGTCATGTTTGTGACGGGAACCCTAGAGGTGATGGGGATGTGATGGGTAGGTATGGCTTTAAAGAGAGGAATGTGGATGGGCAGATCGTGGTAGATTTTGCTAAAAGAATGGAGATAGCAGTGGTCAACACGTATTTTAAGAAGAAGGAGGAGCATAGGGTGACATATGAGTGGAAGAAGTTGCACAAAGGTTGACTATATTTCGTGCAGGAGAGGTAAAGAGATTGGGGATTGTAAGGTGGTGGCAGGGGATAGTGTAGTTAAACAGCATCGGATGGTTGTCTGTATGATGGCTTTGGAAGTTAGGAAGAAGAGAAAGAGAGAGAGGACAGAAAAGAGAATAAGATGAAGCTGAAGGAGGAAGACTAGTGTGAGATTCCAGGAGGAGGTCAGCCAGGCTTGGTGGTGGTGAAGAGCCAGGCTGAGGGAAGAGGTGGCCATCTGTGAGCAACAGTATGGTTTCATTCCAAGGAAGAGTACTACAGATGCCATCTTTGCTTTAAGGATGTTGTTGGAGAAGTATAGAGAATGGCCAGAAGGAGTTGTATTGTGTGTTTGTGGATCTGGAGAAAGCGTACGACAGGGTTCCAAGAGAGGAGTTGTGTGATTGTATGAGGAAGTCAGGTGTAGCAGAGAAGTATGTGAGGGTGGTGCAGGACATGTATCAACACAGTGTGACAGCAGTGAAGTGTGCGGTAGGAGTGTCTGACAGGTTCAAGGTGAAGGTGGGATTGCATCAAGGAACGGCTCTGAGCCTTTTCTTATTTGCAGTGGTGATGGTTGGATTTGGATTTGCAGGTTGACAGATGAGGTCAGACAGAAGACTCCATGGACATGATGTTTACGGATGATGTTGGGATCTGTGGCGAGAGTAGGGATCAGGTTGAGAAGAATCTGGAAAGGTGGAGGTATGCGCTAGAGAGAAGGGGAATGAAAGTCAGCACGAGTAAGACTGAGTACATGTGTGTGAATGAGTGGGAAGGCAATGGAGTGTTGAGGTTGCAGGGAGAAGTGGTAGTGAAGGTGGAAGGGTGTAAGTACTTGGGGTCAACAGTGCAAAGTAATGGAGAGTGCGTTAGAGAAGTGAAGAAAAGAGTTCAGGCATTGTGGAGCGGATGGAGAACAGTGGCAGGAGTGATTTGTGATAGACGAGTTTCGGCAAGAGCGAAAGGGAAAGTTTATAGGACTGTAGTGAGGTCAGCGATGTTGTACGGTTTAGAGACAGTGGCGTTGTCAAAAGACAGGAGGCGGAGCTGGAGGTGGTAGAGTTGAAGATGCTGAGATTTTCATTGGGTGTGACAAGGATGGACAGGATTAGA
>JAOTRA010000016.1:5307424-5317606 GCA_026260255.1 Pseudolaguvia tuberculata
GTGTGTGTGTGTGTGTGTGTGTGTGTGTGTGTGTGTGTGTGTGTGTGTGTGTGTGTGTGGTTGTTCGCCTATGTGTGCCCTGCAATGAACTGGGACGTGTCCAGGATGTACCCCTGCTTCTTGCGCAATGTATTCTGATAGGCTCGAGCAAGCTCCTGTGATCCCAAATTAGGAAATAAGCGGTTAAGATGAATGAATAAATAATTTATGTATAAAATAATAAAGTGGGTGGTGCAGTGGCGTAGTGGTTACCATGGTCACCTCACAGCAAGAAGGGTTTCCAGGGTTCGATTCCCAGGCAAGGGGTCTTTCTGTGCGGAGTTTGCATGTTCTTCCTGCACTTGTGTAGGTTTTCTCTGGGTACTCTGATTTCCTCTTTCAATAATAAATTGTATGTTATGTTCATTGTTTATTCTAAATTGCCCTAAGGAGTGTCACAATGTGAGGACTGGCAGCCTGTCCAGGGTGTAAACCTGTCTTTTATGCTGAGATATGATCCAGCAGACACCCTTGACCTTGAATTAGGGAATGAGCAGGTTAGAAGAAGAATGAATGAATGAATGAATGAATGAATGAATGAATGAATATCAGTTTTGCAGATAAAATGTATCACTGGTTTGTCACTCTTGAGGGTTGTTAGTTGTGTATGTCAACATTGGAAGGTTTTTTGGTTATTAGATTATTATTTGGGTCTTATGGCATTAGGGTCTATTAGGGTCTTGTTTCATACCGATCACACCCTGATCTTCCAATTTACAGCCTAACACCTTAACCTTTGCACCACCACTTTTCATAATGAGCCAGTGTGTGCATGAATGAACACATTTCTGAATAAATTTAATAAATAAACAAATAATTTCATTCATTTCCAGATTGGGTTTAATTCCAACTACCAGTACACCATTACCACTGTTGAAAGAAGGCAATTAGCCACCAGTTTCTCAGTTATATAAATGAAATGAATGTAAATCACTCTGGATAAGGGTGTCTTCCAGGCACCATGTGGACATGCTGGTATTTGTCACCCATGAGGATAAACCCTGCTGTAAACTTGAACATGAAGCATAACTGCCACCATATTTGATCACCTGATTTGATATATTATATTTCCACTGCTGTTTATTTAGACGACATGTAATAACTACATGTAATAACACCCCGCTCCAACCACTGTATGGCTTTAACCAGTTTGACACAAGATTCACTGCTACAAATCACTCACTTCTAAATTAATTTGTAACAAGAACAATGGCCCTCTTTTCTGATCTCAGATTATAGATCTGTGGGATCTGACTGGGTACTGATCCAAAAATCGCTGCGGCTCTGCAGGCTGCTGCTGTCACTGATGCCATGACAGAAAACAACGAGATGTCATGACAGGTCAGCCAAAAGCCATTAAATCCCTTCACTTAGAGACGCATGCTGTTAGAATCTTTTACAGTCTGTAACATGCAACACGGTACGATGGCATTACGGCATGACACCAGCTGGAGTCGCTTTAGAATATAACACAAACAGAATGAATGAATGATCTACATGGTGCATGCATGCTTTAGGGAAAACATTGACTGAGTCATTTGTTCAGCAGCGTGCAGAGGTTGGTATTCTTTTTCCATTCCACCCAATGGTTAATGAATAGAGTAATACACACTTTTAATATAAGGTGCATAGTTAAGCGTCTCTCTGAAGACTTGATGACCTCACAGTGACATTAATAATGTGAGGTGATTGTTACAGAAAAAAAACGGAACTATGGCTAATCTTTAAATCGGTAAAGAAGACCTTGGTATGACTGCAAAACAAAGAGAAATGACTCAATCTCACCCTTTTTTATGAAACACTGCTCAAGCCCCAAGACTTATATTGAGTTTAATACACTATTCCACCATTTCACTACCAAGAAATCTGTAGCAATTCCATGAATCAGTCTCCTTTTCACCTATTGACCTGGCATGCACTGTACAGAGGGGCAACACTATTAAGACCCTCTATTGTTGAAGTGAATGATTTCCACTTTCTTCCCACCAGCCATCAGTGGGTCCATTTAGCTTCTGTAAAGGGTAGTTTGGTGTCTATAGATGGCTAAAATGGAATTCATAACATGGCAATTTGAGATATCTGAGTGAGTACTGAAATTATACTACTATTTTGGGTTATTCTGCCAAGAAATGTATTTGAAGAAACCATGATTACTTTCAGCAAAGCTTCATAAAATCTCAGCAATAAAAAGAACTTTTTTGAATATAATGAATAAAAGCCTCTTACATGAGTCATGAGAACTGATGGAGTGAGATGAAAAGAATTGTTTCTACAGGTGGTGCACCATACATGCATACCAATTAAAAAAGTAAAGAATAATGCCACCCCTTCTCTTTGAGTGGTGGGTGTGGTGGTTGAGGTGTTTGACTGATACCAGAAAGACCAGGATTTAATTCTCAACACCACTAAGCCACCATTCATTAATTCATTCATTTTACAACTCATTTGTTGCCTAATTCAGGGTCAAAAGGGACTGGAGCCTATCCCAGCACTCATAGGGCAAGATGCACACACACTCCTATGGGCAATTTAGAATCTTCAATCAACCTAATGTACATGTTGTTAGACTGTGGAAGGAAACCAGAGTACCAGGAGAAAACCTATGCATGCGCACGGAAAATTTACTCAATTCTATTAAAGAGATGTAAATTTAAGTCAATCTGGATCAGAACGTCTACCAAAGATTGATTATACAAATATGTGGTTCTTTATCAGGGTGTGTAGATGAAGTAAATGGCTCTTATGAACTTCTTTTACCTATCCGAAGATCAGGAGTGGAAGTGAATGAGAAGGATTTTTTTTTTGTTATATATATGACTAGTTAGGATGGTGAGGTCAGAGAACAGGGTGAGCATTGTTACAGTGACCCTGAAGCAGAAAGGGCTAAAGGCCTTGCTCAAGTGTTCAACTGAGCTGAACTACAACCCAGAGCCTAGTCTCACATAGCCAGACCTTCAGACTGACAGCAGATGGTCTGGGAACCTTGACCCAAGAGAATGAATGATTGACAGTTAATGCAAATCAACGACGGTTTGTTTTGTGCCCGGAATTTTTAGAAGTTTGGGAAAAAACGAACTTTTAGGAACACAGCATTTAATTAGGATTAATGCTTCTTACCACCAATTTAAACACACCAGCTTCAGACTTGGGTTAGTTTCCAGGCACACATGTTGGGGGATTTAAAAAATATATATTTCTTCATGTGTCAATCACAACTTTTTGGGTGGATATGTTTCCAAATTCCTTTATTTAGGGATACAAGGGAGAAGGATGAAATGCAGGAGGGAATACACAATGGACAGGTCACCAGTCCAACACAGAACCATGTTCACATTCACTCCTATGACATTTAAAATCAATAATCAAGCAATAAATCTATCATACATGTTTTTTTATGAAATTGAGTTTTGGCACTCTGGGACTATCCTTGTGTCCAGTGTCATAGAAACCAGGGATAAAAATGATGCATGGAAGATAAAAATTGCGGTAACTCATGGTTAGCAACTACAGAAAGATTTGATGGATTCTATATGCTGGAGCATCAGGATATCTACTCACACTGCTAGACTTTCTGTCGTCCTTAACTTTGATTGTTCAGCAACCAATCTCCATATTATAAATGATGAATAGAAAAGAAAAGCAAGAGAGAGAGAGAGAGAGAGAGAGAGAGAGAGAAAGAGAGATGTTGTAAATAACAAATGTTTCAATAAGGTAAGAACAACTTTATAATTGCTTTACACAGGCATGTTTTATTCTAACAACCATTAAGGTAGGCTGTAAATTTACAATAAGTCATCTGGTAGACGCTTTTATCCAGAGCGACTTTATCTTTTATTTTGTACAACTGAGCAATTGGGGTGAAAGGGTCAAGGTCCCACATTGGTTGCTTGGTGGAGCTGGCAATCGAACCCTGGTCTTTCCAATGTCAGTTCTATTATGTTTGAGGAAATATTCAAATGTGGTTTGAGTGGTTGTTTGACTATGTGAGACCCTAATTCGGGGTCAGGCTGCTCTTATGGAGTCCCCCCTACCTTTTACCCTATGTGTGCTGAGACTCCAGCAGACCACCATGACCCCGAATTAGGGAATTAAGTGGGTGATGGGAGTATAATAAATGAAAAATGTCATTGCATTGTGTAACAGACTTCATGCGTGAAATGGTACAATAAAAGTCTGTATGGTAGTGTGTCGTACTGTAACAGATTTCAAAAGGAAGATTTCATTTTAAAAAAGTATTTTAATTAAAACATTTTTGTAAAAAAACATAAAAAAAAAAAGTATTTCTTGTGGGACACATCTTCAATTTTTTTCATAAAAAAATTATTGACAATATAAATTGTGATGCACTTCTGAAAAAAATGAAAGTTATCAGATTATTATTTAGAATGATATCGGTAGCCCATAGGTACCTTTCTGTATGGATTTGTGCATGCATGTTCTCCCCATGCTTGCCTGGGTTTACTTTGGGTACTGTGGTTTCCTTCCACAGTCCAAAAAATGTATGTTAGGTTGATTCATTCATTCATTCATCTTCTTGCCTGCTTATTCACTAATTCAGATCCCCGATCTGGGACACGAACCTGGGTTAAGTTGATTAATGATTTTAAATTGCTCATAGAAGTAAGTGTAGGTGAGTGAACCTTTACTGGGTTGCCGACCTTTCCAGTGTGGGTGTCTGCTTTTTGTCGTATGTCAAATAAGAATGAATGAATGAATGAATGAATGAATGAATGAATGAATGAATGAATGAAATCACTGTTATCATATAAGGAAGGGACAAAAATAATCAGCAAACACTGCAAGTACTTTGAACATTAATATCTTTTCTTTTTTATTAAGACAAGAACTCTCCATTTTTGTAAAAATGTCTAAAATGAACCAATACAAAATGTGCATGGGAATGAGGATATTTTTCTCTTTTTATTAATACACAGTAACATTGCCCAAGTACAGCAGAGAGACAAAAAAAATCAACCTAAAATTCTATGGCAGATAAACATCCAAAACTTTCCAGTGATCCAATCCATCTGGAGCTAAACAGAACAATCGCTTCATAATCCATGTTTGTCTTTCGGGTTTTCTTTTACGACATTCAGCAGTTGTTTCTTTGTGTTTCCGATGAATACTCAACATTATGTGTACAGTGCACCAATTATAAAGAACCACATAAAAATGTAAAATTTAACCAGTTTCTTTCTCTGGACTTCTGATTGATTCTGATTATCGATTTTAGTATTGAAAAGGGGCTCAAGGTTGCCATCTACCTGAGATGCAATCGTCAGTGTTCATTTATTGTAGGTGAGCCTGAGGCAGAAAGGTAGTAAAATCAAAAATCATTACATCATTAACACTGTTGCACTATTTAACAAGGAAAAAAAGGGCAGGGGGGCTCGAAATCAGTAGAAACAAACGATTGTATCGCTTTAAAATAATCCAAATTCCCAAATTCACACTTCACCACAGGCAGTTTGCAGATATTTGAACCTTATTTTTCACTGTACAAATAACAGACAAAAATGGAGGTGCATAAAAACAACAATTTAGCACAACGCTGCATTTCCATAGAGTCCTAGTTTGGACATTCAAGTCCTCAAAAGACCACAACCGACACATTGAAAATAGGTCTAACATATCAAGTTTAACAAAATGTACACCGGCCCAGTCTAAACGAGCACTAAATCAATAAAATATCATGTTTTTTTTCCTCCTCCACGAATGGGAATGTTGAAGGATGAACTCTGAGATCTTGCGGGAATTGAAGCCACCAGACTTTTTAACCAAAGCTAAACAAAGTCTACTATGGAAACGTCACACAATCGCACATCTCTACTTACACCTGGAAGCTGTAAGACATTCTTTCGGTACTGTGCTATAAAACAGGAAGAAGAAAGAAGCGATCTAATAGTCAAATACATACTGAAAGTTTAGCCAAGGTGTACACTTTTTTTTTGCCTTTTAAATAACAAAATAAAGCAAAGCGTGACAGTGATTTGTCCTTAACTTCATTTGTCCTATTTACACACAAGAGGTCAGCAGGGCATGGTGTCTACTCCACAGCACGATGTGACGAGCAAAAACCAGAACTTCATGAAAAGCACCTTCAGCTTTAAACTGATCGATTTGTACTTGACATGAAAGGAAGAGTTGGAGTTTTGGAAAACAACGATCACATACACTTTTCTCAGCTGAGCTACAAATGCCTTATATAGATGTATATTTATACTTGAAAGTATATACCTTTTTTTCTTTTTCCTTCACCCAAAGGGCTACAGGAAGCGATCGGATGCTTTCTTTGTTTTTTTTTTTAAACTTGTCTTAAACCACATGTCACGACATGGCAGAAAACAGCAGTGTGTTTGATTTCTGTGAGCGTCAGCGATAAAGTGTAATTGAAAATAGGTAAAAGACGAGTGAGAACAAGTTACAATAATGATGAGCATATATATATACACACACAGATCAATGGGCTGATCAGTTCTACTAAATCCATCTGGGAATTCCTAAAGCATGTTAGATTAAATCTAGTACAGTTTCCTGTTTCTTTGTTTGGATTAATCGTGTGTCTGACTTTTTTGTTTTGTTTTTGATCATCATGTTGATGGGTTAGAAAGAAACCCAACGATTGTAGCCGTGTTCGTCGTGATGGAAAAGTTAAGCTAAGCTAAGGGCCCAGGGCCAATTTTAAAAACTTTTGAGCTTTAATTAGGTTCCAAAACAAGGATTAATATATAGAGTTTTACGATACACCAATTTACTCTGAAGAAATACAGAATCAGTACTTTTTATGCTAATCTGAGAAATTAGTCTAGGAAAGATATTTGTTTAATTAAAACAAAGAACAGACTTGAGCAAATAATGAGCAAAATTTCATTATAGAAATCTTTTCTTCTGCCATAGATTATGCTTACAGTCCTTTATTAAAAATGTTAACAAAAAAAAAATCCATTCTAATTAATGAGATTGGCTAATGATTTAGAGATTGATTGTTGATTGTATTTTTTTATATTAGTTATCTTTGAAAGTTTGCTTATTTCTTTCATCTTGCCTTAAAACATTAGTCAGCATTCAGATTAGCTGCACCACGAATAAAGCTAGAGGCGATCAGTGACAATAAATGTACAAAATCGGTCTGGACCATATTACAGCTGCGGCCTTCATCATTAGCACAGAACTACGACATTTACATGAGGAGATGCTAAAGATTTGTTTTTAGGTAGTATAATTCTATTACAGAACATCCCACAGTCCAAAAAAACAAAAACAAACATCTTGGTTGTATCCTACACTTGTCAATTCATATATACCGAAACCAAAATCTAAATCCTACTGTACGAACAGACCCACAGTTTGCGTCGACAATATTTTAGGTAGTCAGAGAAGCATGTGCTACAGGACCATCACCACCGGCTCAAGAAAGCTAGAGCGTCTATTACTGAAACGGAAAAATAGCAGTTGATTTTTTTTAATGGCATGACAATTATTTTGCCATTATGAATATTTTTGAATTGTGACAACTAAAAAAACCCAGACGACAATATTATACCAAAACAATAAATATCCACAAAAGGCTTTCGACACTGTCTAGCTGAGTGCAACCAAACAACGCGCCTCTGTAAGTGCAGCATGTCAAGATGAAGATAATTCGCCTGCACATCAGTACTGGCGCATGTAATTTAGGAAACAAACGGATGACACCAAGGCAATAGTGAGGGGAACAAAGCAGAGAGGCCTGTTGAGATAGAAATGAGTGATAGACCCCTTTCATAACTATAAAGCAGAACTGAGTGGGATTGGATGGTCTTTAAATGCATCATACTTGAACTTTTCCTCATTTTCTCATTTTTCTGGACAAATGTAATACATATGTTTGGGAATTAATTAAAGGATGTGAAAAATGAAGCCATATAACCTGGCCTTCTCACAGTTTAGAGGATCGGATATGATGGGATGTTAGGTTAGCAGTAGAAGAACTTGATGCCCACACAGTGCAGGAGTGTCTTGAGGCGCTGTGAATATTTACCCTCATAGGAAAGCAGACTGAGACACTGGTAAAAGGATCATGGCAAAAGGAACCATGTGTGGGGAAGCGTGACAACGTTGAAACCAAAAGCTCGACAGAGAAAATAAAAGCTAGAACAAGGCACAGACGTTTCTGCAAAATGATCTAAAGAAGAACTGCTAAACAGAAAAACAAATCAAGAGCATATCAGCAGTTTGATAGGTGTTCAATGGTGAAGCTTTAAATAGTGATAAACAGTAACATCTGGTAAACACAGCCCCTCCCTTTAACCTATCCCCTCCACCCTCCCAGCCCTGACCACAATCCTTTTACTCCCCCCACCAGCTCCAACCCCTCAAAATCAATGGCTAAATCATCTCAGGTGTCCATGTAATCTACATCATTTAGTCTCCAGGAAGTAAAACCAAAAAAAAAAAAACCCAGCAAAACAGTCCCTGTTTGTAACCCTTCCATGCCCAATCCCATCCTAAAAACAAAACAAAGTAATAACAATAATAATTTGAAGAACGCCACCAGATATCGGTACAATCAGATATAGTATTCCTTCTTTTCGTCCGAGTTGTTGTGTCCGCCTTCAGCGTTGATAATGGCTGTGTCTGCATCAGCTGCGTCGTCTGCCCCTTTCGCTTCGTGTGTGAAGTAGGTACCTGTGGAGAAATTTCACAGAAAGGGATGATGATAAAAGTAATACTCTTTACACCCCCTACGGCAAATGATTGATGCAACCGGTGGATACTAACAGACTGTCTGGAGTGGCGTCTTTAATTTACAGTTGCTGTCGATCAGACAGACTTTAAAATGAAAGTGGGATGCCTGGAAGTAAGGTGCGTGCAGTGCTGCAGGCTGTACCACTATGCTGCTTTTTTATGCAAACTTAGCAGGCGCCTCAAACCAATTTCAGATGATAAAACATGTGCGACAGTTTGATTACGGAATACGTTCCCGTAGCTCTCATTTGCCAGAGCATTAAAACTAGCAAATCATTGCATAGCCCATGTTTCTGTACAACTTGCCTGTTGATCGATTTGTTCAAAGTCACCATTAATTTATGCAAAATATTTTCCTCGGTTTCCATGAAAACCCTCTCCAAATCATAGACATCAGTGTTTTCCATTCACTCCGAGTTGTGCTTTAGGATTAACCTTCAAAATGTAACAAGGTGGTGGGAATAACCACCACTTCAAACTTCATTTCCGAGTGGTATTATTCCTGCCCCTACAGTATACATATAATGAAATCCACAATGAAAAATGAACTCTCAGTTTTCAATAAAAAAAACACAGAGCTGCACAGAAGCCTGCAGGATGCCACTCGTAGACATAAAACACCACAAACAATTTTTTAGCACTGTCACACCAAGGCACCACTTTTCCCTGCTAAAACTCATGGCCCAAATAGTTACCAAGGACTGAGACTTCATCTTAGTACAAGTGTTCCATTTGTATGGAAATGAGCCTGTGACGTACCTTTGTGTCTTGCAAAGTATCGGCCCAAAATTATGAGAAGACAAAGCATGGCAAAGACCACAACCGCCACCACACCTCCGATGACTGCATGATCTACCGCTCTTTGAGCTCCTGCTCCTGCTCTGGAGTCTACTGGGACAAAGAAAAAAAACACCAGAAAAAAATAAATCGCCTTAAAAACAGTTAGAATAGATAGAAGGTTAGGTAGGAGGGTTTTGAAAATTCTCAGAGGGTCACGGTCTTTAAAGCATGTCTTAAAAAGCAATTTGCAGGTGTTATAAACAAATCACAGTCTGACAAAACAGAAGTTCTCTTCTGTATAAAAAAAAACATCATTTATATTTTAAAAAAGGGTTAAAAAACAGTGCCATATTTATCTCAGCACAATCTCCAAGGTGCCCTTATTGGCAAAAAGGAGAAAAAAAACTGGAATGGAAGTGACCGTTCGTTTAGTAATGTTGTTTATTAAACTTGTTCACAGGTTACAAAATGACCACTTGCATTACAGATATTGAAAGGGACCCCTGAGTCTTCAAGCACCCTTACACACAGATAGTTATTGAAATAAAAATGTTAGAATATGCTATAGAATCACTCGGTTTCCAATAACATGCTATAGAATCACTCGGTTTGCTATAACATGCTATAGAATCACTC
>JAOTRA010000016.1:5317706-5331899 GCA_026260255.1 Pseudolaguvia tuberculata
TGACCACTTGCATTACAGATATTGAAAGGGACCCCTGAGTCTTCAAGCACCCTTACACACAGATAGTTATTGAAATATGTTAGAATATGCTATAGAATCACTCGGTTTCCAATAACATGCTATAGAATCACTCGGTTTCCAATAACATGCTATAGAATCACTCGGTTTGCTATAACATGCTATAGAATCACTCGGTTTGCTATAACATGCTATACAATCACTGGGTTTTGCCTTCCACCAAGACAAGAGGCAATTCTGACATACAAACACACCCAATGAACATTTTTAGTAGATTGTTAGCATTTTTCCCATAAAATATTAGGCTATTAGTCATTTTTTTACCACAGCTCAAGATTTGTAGACCAATGAGCTGAGCCTTCTGTTTAAGCGAAACACCAGAGCTGTGGGCAAAGAAAATAGTAAGAAAAAGCCAAAAAAAAAAACCATTGAACTATTCTTATAAAGAAGGCAGGGTTGTCTCATATCGGTGGCCTAAAACTTCAGTACCAGACAATCTGAAATATACTTCACCCTGGAGACTACCAATATCACAGGCAATTTTTTTACAAAAGATTTCTACCACTTCAGGCCGAGAACAAGGCAGACGTTTTAGATACAGCCTGCTGTAATGATATGTGAGGATTATTGATCAAGTGTAGGGATCCATGACAACCCAAAGTTAATGCTGGTTTGTGGACTTGATTGGTTCTTTAATGGTGAAAAAGAGGCTCAAATTTTTTCCATCATTATTTCACACTTAGCTGGGAAATTAAAGAGTTTGGTGGAAGATGGAAAAAGAAAATTGTCTGGAGACTGCACTCTGTCAGGATCCGACATCATTTTCACCTCATCTCCGAGACAGTTCCAGCTTCTTTCTCACCGTACAAACCCAACATCGTTAATGGTGAAACGCAAAGGCCTGAAAATCATGAATCTTAAGACCGACACATCACCATGCATTTCAAAAGACTATATTTACTGTTCCGTAATACCTGGCCAAAAATTCACCCTCTGATTTGATTGAAAAGGACAGAGAAGGAAAAAGGAAGAGAAGTGAGGATTGCCGAAGCAGCCGAGCAATCCAGCTCTTGGTAATCCAGTCACGGGGAGTTGATCAGCCCTATGTGTTTACTCACGGCAATCTCCCACACTCATCTCTGGTCTAAATCTGAGGGCTGTTGGATTTCCTGGGGGAGTTCAAAAACAAAAAAAAAAACCCGACAGGCCACAACTTATTAGAGGATAACAAAAAGCGTGAAAACACACATCGGTCTGCTTGTACAACATCCCACCCAATCTCACCTTATAAACAAACTGTGTGTGAGACTGGGAGCAGGGGGAAATAATACCGTCGAGGTAGCTGCCAAAAACAACCAAAAATGACTTGATAAACCTGATAGTGTTTTTTTAAGATGCTTTCTATCACCATGCAGACAGCAGATTCAATTAAAGTCAGGAGGAATCTCGCTGACACCCAATTCACTCTTGTCAATAAGGAGGTAAAGACGTGGTTTAACACACTTTCTTATTAAGATGTTAATGTGAATCAGGCTCTGTCAACAGCACTCCAGAAAACAAACACGAGAAGAGGGATAAACATGCTATAGAATCACTCAGTTTTGTCTGTTACCTAGACAGGGGGCAATTTTAATCTAACATCAATGTGTTTAGTCAGATCAGATTCAGTCACAACAGTGCCTAGTGTGTAATTGGTGTAACTAAACTGCAGCAGTACATCATAGCAGGTACTTTAAGTATGTGAAGTCAATTGGTATCTTATTTTTATAACTAAAGCTACTATACTACATGGGCAGAAGTTTGTGGACAAGTCATTTCTTTTCTAAATGGTTCCTAATAATGTAACACAAAATTGTAATGAGCCCTGATCTTAACCCTAATGAATACTTTAGGGATGAACTGGAACACTGACTGCACCCAAGACTTGATATTAGAGCCTGCAGTAGATTAAAGAGTGAAAAAGGAAAATCCACAGAGATGTGATCCAAGCTCTTTACCAAACAATTTACCAAACCATTATTCTAAAATAATTGAAAAACTCTAAGATGGGAGAGGAAAATATATGGATAGTTGGTGTCTTAAGACTTTTGTACATATAGTGTTAGTGCAAGGATACGTACGCTGTCATTCAAATTTAAGACTTAGCAGCATATCTTAATCTGTTACATTACTTCATTCATTCATTCATTCATTCATTCATTCATTCATTCATTCATCTTCTAAACTTCCTAATTCGGGGTCACATGTGTCTGCTGGAGACTAATCACAGCAGTAATAGGGCAAGAGGCAGGTGTACATCCTGGACAGGTCACCAGTTACAAAGACACACACACACACACTCACACACATCTATAGGCAATTTAGAATGACCTAATGCACAAAGAAACCCAGAACTTTCTTGCTGTGAGACGAACGTGCTAACCACCGCATCGCCCTATTAGTTTCATATTATACTGAAAATATGATCCGACCAATATATAGCTCTTACTGTTTAGCTGAATGTAGAGCCGCCATTCTGCTTGGTACATGAGACAGATAAAAGTGTTTAGTGTGTCATCGTTCATTTGATATATTGCCAGTCTGGCCATTGGAGATTGGGGAAACTAGATATTAATTAACTTTACAAGTACAAGTAGTGGAGAGAGCTGTCGTACTCCATTCAACTTTTATGCTCTCTCACTCTCTCTCTCTCTCTCTCTCTACAATATCCCTCCCCATCCCATTGAGTCTCTCCACTGTCAAAGGATAAATGAAGGGGCGTGCAGAGAACAGCCACAACAATAAGGGAGAAGATTGAGGCTCATGCTCTTGTTGGTTATGGCAGCACACAGGTATCCAGCGTCACTCTTAACACAATGAAAGAATTCTAATTCAATAAAAGGTCCACTGTGAGCCTACCGGTTTGGGTAATGTGTAATTTGAGAGGCAGATGGTTTAGAAGTGAGTAATTCTCAAACAACCATGTCTAATCTCATCTAGACAGTTTGCCTCCAGAATATTCAATAATTCTGGAAAATTGGCATCTTAATGAATCCCCTGAAAATCGCTCTCATCTCAATTGAGTAGAATAGATAAGATAATCAAATGTATTGCAAGCTGCTTATTGGTGAATGATCACCGCAAACAGTACCCGTGTTTAACATTTAGAACTTTAATGTAAGGGACTGGAATGCCTGTGGGGTTTAAAAAGAATGTGAGGAGAGGTAAAACATTGTACTTGAATTCTTTATGGGTAAAGATGGATGCTGAGCTGGGAGCTTTGGGAAAAACAATGGGTTTTTCGTATAATGCCGAATTTAAAGCTCTTTTGCTATAAATACCAGCTCGGCATATTGACACCAACAATAATGAACACTTGCTTTTTAATTGCAATGTCGACAAAGGAATTGCTGAGCATAGCTGTATCCGTATTTCAGACCAGCAAACACTAAACACTAAATCTTGTAAATGTAATCTAATCTAATCATCTCTGTCCTGCAGTAACGCATGCTAATTATATGACAAAAATGCATGCTGTAAGGGTGACGGCGGAGATGGATGCCAGTTAGAGTGATTAGCTATATTAACTCCTAAACACAGTTCAATAACAGGGACCAAATCCAGGCAATAGTTCATAGACAAGAGGCAAAAGATCAGGGAACCACTCTTAGTAAAGTGCTTAGAAACAATATTTTGCAAAGTGTGTTAGCATAGCGCTTGTTTAAATAGCTTGTCATCACCTTGACCCGGAAGCTGAAAAGTTTTCTAGTATTCAGGCAATAGCAACTCCTTGTGGCGGGTGGGGGAGCACTTGTGTGTGTGTGTGTGTGTGCGCGTGTGTGTGATTGAAACCATACGTGGTAAACTTGTGTCCTGGCTGAACTGAGCTGCTTTGTCTACCATCATGTCCTCCATCATTTCCCACAATGCATCCCAAATTTATAAATAGTAAAAAGTAACTTTAACTAATATAAGGTGCATAAAAGTGTTGAAAATATTCATTTATGTAGTGTTTTTAGAGAGACAAAATGCTTAGAATTAGGATAAAGTATTCATTTTATATTATACACAATTTTTACACTGATCATTTTTCCAAAACAGCTTTAGACCATCAAATGTGAAGAAAATGATCATCAGTCTGTTCCTGATCGTCTCTGATGAGCAAGCCGAGGGCGACATTGGCAAGGAAAGACTCCCTGAGTGCACCAAACTGCTTGAAATTGTAATTACAGTCATTCATTCATTACATTCATTCAATTATCTTTTTTTGATGGTTTTATGATGTGTTTAATTTGACCTTTTTTTGGACTGTGAACAGACTCACTGTCATCATAAAGCGTCAAGATTCAGAAGTATAACACTGACTGGGTTCATCTAATCCAGAAAAGTCTTATATAACAATCATTCCATTCATAATTAATTATATTAATAATGTACTAATGGCCTGCTATGGACTGGAGACCTGTCCATGGTATACCCCTGCCTCTGACAGACTCCTGTAATCCTGAATTAGGGAAGAAGCGGGCAAGAAGATGAATGAATGAATGTACTAATGGAGTAATTTTGGGGTGAAGTGCGCTTAACTTATTGATTACATCATTTGTGCCATGTGTTTATGGAACTGTTTAAAACGAGAAAAGACCAGCAAAAGGACATTATTATTTTTTTATTTTACACCATTTAATAATGTGATTAAAAGTGTATTAAAATTAGATTTATCTGTGTAGTGGTTATTTTTCACCTAAAGTAATATCCACAAATTATGTAATATCATTTGAAAGCTTACAAATGATAGTTACCATATTTGGTGGCTAATTTTCAAAACAAACGTCACAGAAAATTTTCAGATTGGAGAACTTTACACAGCAGATTAGCACATTTCTGTAGCTTTTCAGATTTTCGTGATGTCCAGCATTTTTGTGGACTGTATGAAACACTAATTAATTAAAGAATTAATTAATTCATTCATTCATTCATTCCTCTTCTAACCCCCACATTCCCTAATTTGGGATAAAGAGGATCTGCTGGAACCTATTCCAGACAGGGGTACACCCTAGACAGGTTGCCAGTACCACAAAGCAATCAAAGCACATGCAAAATCTGCACAAAAAGACTTTCAACCCAGAAATCGAACCCGGGACCTTTTTGCTGATCAACGCTTTTTAATTTGATTGATGAACACCATTATTTGTGTTTGTTTTCAGATACTGTACTTTTACAAATGTTTGTCCTGTGCTAAAAGAAAAGCCAACATACATCCCTTCTTTATAGACTTATGAGATTCACCCAAAAGGCAACTGTTTCTGCTGCATTAAAATGATGTTCTATGGGAAACTAAACAGAACCATTTAACACCAGACACAGAATCCGTACTGAACCTAACCATTTATTCCTAAAAACCAGTGAGCAAAGAGCAAACCAAACGGTTAAAACATAACCGTGCAGGTGTTTATGTAACACAACTTAACCTGAAAGCACACTGCCATATGGTTCTCTAAATATGCTTACACCAAATCACTGCATTAGCTTCTAGATTGAGTGGAAAATATGATTAGTATGAATTTAAGCAGCTTTGTAAGTGGCATTCAGTTTTGGCTTCCATTCATGGCGAATTACAGCAAAACCATCACATAAGTAGTGAAACAGTGAAGTAAAACCCATTGGGAGGAGAGATGTATTGTACAGAATGAACAGTCCACAAACTTTCCTCAGGTCCCATCTGCAGTGACACAAAATGGAAAAGAGAAAACCTGGAGGATGGCATGTATTTCTAGCGTTTTCAAGCGCAAATTAAGACAAGCGGTGTATGAAAAGTTCAAGAGTACACAAATAAAGCTAGGTGTAATTCCAGGACCAGTGAGGAACCAGTGCAAAAGCAATCTGTCCTGAATGAGAGGAGCACACTCTTTGCTTCAAGGGTCTCACAAGAGGTCTCAGAGGGTTCCCATGCTAGTTCGCTTCCAAACTGGCTTCTGATGATGGAGGCCGTGTCTTCTGCTTAGGAGTCACCTGAGACAATAAAGTTGATTTGTAGTTGGACAATTGACCAGCAAAGGTCATTAAATAAATGCAGCAGTGTTTCCCTGAAGCACATCTTCAGACTTGCAGAGGAAACAAAAGGTGTGACCTTGTCTGTCATCACGCTCACACTATTATAGTCTTTAGAACATGGTGCATGGTGGACAAAGAGATAAAGCAAGCCAAACTATCATGTATCGATCCAGGTATTCTGTTCTTTAATCACGATCCGACAGCATGACCTCAACCACGCATTGTCTTTATCGCTTCAGAATGTCTTTCACTTAAGAAATAAAAAAAAATAAAGAACTTCTATTCATCATCAAATCATACATACAAATCGGTCAGCATTACACAATTTTAAGGTTGTTAGCTCTGGACTAGTCTACTGCAAAGTCTTTAAATGCCGAACCCAGAGAAGTGAGGTGCTGACATGAGCAAAGCCTGTAGCTACATTTGTTCTTGCTCTTGTAGGTAATTACTTAACTTCCTACAGCTAACGAAGGCGGTTGTTTTTATCATCATGGTTTCAGGCAATCATTGGGCAGTTCTAATAAATTGCTTGAATTTAATTTAAGAAGCAATATATATTATCCTACCGGACACTTCTAGTGGCCTGTGTTGAACCTATTTACAGTGGACACAAACTGTAGTTTACAGCTTGTGTCTAAATGGAATAATAACTTGCATGGGTTGTTATAAATGAACTAGCCACTGCTATTGTAATCTGGCTAATGCAGGCCATTTAAAATCAGCAATCACACGCTGTCGCAGGTTTTAATTTAATTGTAATAGAAAATAAGCACTTGGGTTAAGAGTTATATCTTGCTGTATAGCTGACACACACAACTAAGACAATTCACAATTACACCAATTGGCCAAGTTCCTGCTCTTTCAAAACTTTCATCTTTTTAGGTTTTGATTTTAGAATTTACAAAAAAGGTGCAAAATTTATGCTGTATTTATTCATCCATTCATCTTCAAACCTACTTATTTCCTATTTTGGGATAACAGACAACTGCTGGAGCCTATTCCAGCGCACATAAAGTGAAAGACAGGGGTAACCCCTAGACAGAAGAACCACATACACATGCCTATGGGCAATTTAGACTCACCAATCAACCTAATGTACATGAAAAGAGGAAGACCAAAGAGAAGGTTTATGGATGTGGAGAGGGAAGATTTTCAGGTCGTTGGGGTGAAAGAGGCAGATGTAGCAGACAGGGTAGTGTGGAGAAGAGTGATCCGCTGTAGCAACCACTTACGGGAGCAGCCAAAAGGAGAAAAGAAGAATCAACCTAATGTACATGTTTTTGGACTGTAGGAGGAAACCAAAGTACCCATCTCCTCTAAGCACAAGGAGAACATACCAACTCCAAAAATTATTAAACCTGGAACCTTCTTGCTGTGAGCGACCGTGCTAACCATTAAATGCCACTACACCACGGTTAATTTATTTATTTTATTGATTAATTTCATCCTAGATTTTTTCAGTTAAAAATAAATATCACATTGTGGTTCAAAGCTAATTAAATTATTTGACTTCATCAGCAAATAGCATTCAGTTAAACACAAAATAGCATTAATCTAAATCAATTTGACATGTGCTACAGAATAAAGGCACATCCAACAGTAATAATAATAATAATATTAGTGATAATAATAATAATAATAATAATAATACTAGAATATAAATTCATTTCTTTACATGATAAGAAGTGGTATTTGTCTGATAAACACTAAATACTAATAAATAAATCAATACTAATTTAAAAAAAAAACGTCCAGGTTAACAACGACCGCCACAGGTATCGTTAACCAACAGGGGACGGGTGGAAATTGGGCTACCCTTGACCAAAGTAGGAGAAGGAGAACTGGAATATGTATGTGGTGAGGGAAGACGTGCAGACATCCTAACCAAAGGAGCAGCCGAAAGGAGAAGAACAATTTTTTTTCAAATGTTTCCATATGTTGGACATAAAAACTGAATTCATTCAGTTGTTTCTGTGTAGTAGTTTACCATCTACTGTTATAATACTAACACAAAAAAGGAAAATAAACATTAATAAAAGCGAGTAAAATGAATAAAACTATATTTCCTGGTAGATTTTCCATAGAACTTTCCTTTGTAAATGCAGCTTCGGATTTTGCAAACAAACCCAAATCTCTGCTGAAGGACAAGCTGGCCAGTGTGCCCACAGGCTGGCAGAAACCCAATGCACTCGCTCAGGCACAATCAAATTGACAAGAAGGAAATGGCGACCCTCAGGGCAACAAAAGTGTCTCATTTCAAAGGATGTGTTGATCTCTGAGACAGGAGATCTTCTAATTGGATCCTCTAATCTTCTAATTAAGCAATAGCGATTGCCGTTGTGAGCGTGTGAGCAGACTGTAATGAAAGAGCTCTGCTCTTGGGCCTATGGGCAGATGGATGACAGATGTGTTATTACAAAGCCTGTCTACATTTACCTGTGTCCCAGCAGCCCAGGAGCAGTCCTGTGCCTTTGTGAAAATGTAATTAAAAATCTCATTGACCCAGTATTTTCCTGTCACTTAAAAGAGAGGTTTGTGTATAAGGTTTCATCCCACTCTACCCACCCAAAGGTATTAATTCATTCGTTTGTTCATTCATTTTTTAATGTGCTTATTCCCTAATTCGGGGTCACAGAGTCATGCTGGAGCATATTCCAGTGCACATAAAGCTAGAACAGGTGTACATTCTGGACAGTTTGTCCATCCATAGCAGGGCCACACATAGACGTGTGACCACACATACACACACTCACTGATATGGACAATTAAGAATCACCAATCAATATAATGTACATGTTTTTGGATTGTGAGAGGAATCCGGAGTACCCGGAGAAAACCCAAAGAGAGGTCGCAAACACTCCACAGAAAGATCCCTTGTATAAAAAAAAGTATTCTAGCTTATGGTTATTGCAGCAATCAGTCTATTTAGCAATTTACCAGTTAAAGTAATTGTAACAGGCAGGAAACATTAAATATGAAAAACCTTTGGGTCGTCATCATGGTGCTACATCTGTCCAAATATGCCATTGGAGCAGAATGCAAATGAAAACAACAATAGGTTCTGGGCATATTAAGAACGAGTGTCTTCTCACTCTTTCATTGTTTAGACAAATGGTGATAATCAGTGATAACATTACAGCACAGCCTGTTCTCAATAACAAAAGCCTGACCAAATTTAATACAATTTTCTTCTATAAAATCTCTAGGGTTATTCTGAAAGGTTGCTGCTTAACCATATTTAAAATGTAATCGCACCACAAAAAACTTGATATGTCATCCCCAACCCCCTACCCTGACAAAAAAGATACAAACACAATTGTGATACAGACTGCACCCTTATCGGATTTTTAAAACCACAACTTTTTTATCTGGCAATTTAGGCACAGCGACAGCAGGCAAGCGGTCACAACAGCATTATGGGAAGGAACCCATTACTGAGCTGTGCTGCATCTCACACTTTCAAAGGGTCAGAACCTATCTTTCATGTCTCAATAATGTAATCCTGCAGAGACGGAGAGAAAAACAATGGAGCCATAACCGACTTAGCTTCCTGGTTGCCCTTTTCTCTGTTCAATGTCTGTTCATCTTCCCCTTTATGCCAGCCACCACTTTCTGCCTAAAACTCTATCATTACTGCCAGCCATGGTAACCCCTGCAGAGTCATTTTTACAGTACACAGGGGTGAACAGAACTGGTCCACAGTGGGTGACAAGAGGTAAGACAGCATAAGGAAAGCTGGCTATACTAGGTAAACATAGTTTCTAGATAGATAAACACTAGCCTAGTGTGCGTCTCTTGCCCTTTTTCATTTCTGCCTTTTTACCAAAGTTGTGTATGTTCCATTCTAACCTTATGCAATGTAGAGAATAACTAAATCAAAAAAGGGCAATTGTTGGCCTGTTCTGGAAAGACAGTTTGTCAAAGCTAATCCATGTCCCTTACAGCATCACAAAAACCAAAGATTAGGCAGGAACTATTCCTTATATTATAGCTTTATTTCCCCAGAGAAGTGGTAACAGTAGTAATTTCTCCTATCAGCTTGACAAGACACCAGTCATCCTTTTCAGCATGGCCAACTTGCACAGAGAGCAGCTACCTCAAAAGGCCTAGCTTCAACAGGTTCCTGCCTTTTTGCCAACACGTACAAGGGTCATACTGTCACGCCTACCCCTTCCTCGTCACTAACCACCATCACCTGCTGACTGGGGATGCGATTAATCAGCCGGGCGATGGTGCGTTATTTAAGGTCTTTACGATGGCATAGCTTATTTATGGCATAGCTTATTGTTTGGACATATAGTCCATATTATTGTTTGGACTATATGTCCAAACAATAATATGCAACTGCGTGGATAATCATTCGTCCAATGTTCAAATCTTTTCCCTTGTTCTATGTTCTAAGAAGGTTTCCATGTTTGAGTCTCAGAAAGTAAGTACAGCTTTCATTAGAGCAGCGCTGCTGCACAGTTTCGCTTTGGTTTTGTTTTCTTATAAATCTGAGTGTACTTACCAGTAATTGAAAGTGTGTTCCACAACGTCTGATTCCTGTTAGTATTCAAATCCGTAACACATACTTCTATCAGTAGCTTAATATCATCTATTATCTGAAATTATTGTGTACTGGACCAACAAGCTAAGTTGGATTAAATAAAATGGGTGTTTACAAATACTGCCATCACAGTGGGCTGCCAGTTTCTGGATAGTACAATCAAAACTTTGGATTTCCTGAGTGGGTGAAAGCCTGAACATGTGTCTCTCATATAACATCAAAAGCAAGTTGGTTCACTCAAGATATAGACCTAAAAGTTTTTACTCCTTTTTTAGAATGAGGGAGGATTATTAGCACATGGGTGAATAATGTTAGAGCTTTTAAATGTTACATTTAGATGAAAAAGAAAGACACATAGTTTGAGCAGACATGGGAGAAAGTGGAAGCAGTAATGAGGCTGGCTCTTATTACAGCGGCTTCTGCCCCTGTGCATGGGAGCCTACAAAGCCCAGACTGAAGATCATGACATGGAGATTACTATAGATTACATTTCTGAACATATAGATAGAGCAATGCCTACTGGGAAATCAGCTTAGTGTCAATCTTAGTCTGGTCCTCTCTATCCAAATGCAACATTTCATCCACACCAAACCTTATCATTCTATCAACAAGTCAGCAATGGTGAAGCAGTCAAGAGACTTACTTAAAGTCATCTTGGTTAACCCTCCCAGACTAATTAGTGCAGCATATGTGCAATGTTTTTTGGGCACTCAAACCAATTTCACCTGAATGACACTTACCTAAACACTTATGACAGCCATACATAAGCAGCTTCCTTCATAAAAAAGATAAGAAAGTTTACTCGGCTTAAAGTTCTGTTGTCGTTTTTGAAGATCTGACCAAAGCCCCCCATTGATTGCTGAAATCGGTGTCTGTAATGACATCTGCGAATGATAATTCAAGGATATTAAAGGCAAAAACTCTTCTGCTTCACCTGATGCCATCCAGCTGAGTGCAAAGTGGTCATTATCCTACTGCATTCTGCTATGGTCGCATCCTGTGGTTCAGAAACTGGTCAATTATCTTCTCGACACACACCGGGCCTGACAGGCATGTTGTCAGGTGTGTCCATTCCGTCATGTTTGCCTCGCAGATAGAGGATTAAAGCGCCGACTGAGCAACGGCATGCATCGTTGCTCTGCTATCGTTAGTATCCTACCCTCTCTCAGCCAGCAGACAGAAAACACTAGTCTTGGAAGACATTCTGAGGACCTACATTTCTTAACTGGTGGAAATCTTTATAGACTTTCCCCACAGTCTATATTCTATTTCACTCATACAGCCTGATATCAGCAAGGTATGAACGTTGGAGTCTGAACAATGGTCATATTTGACTAGCAAAACAGGATGATTAGCCCTGCATGTAGTATCATGTGACTTATTTTCAGTATTTCACAATGTATCTAAATGGGACCTCTTTAATTTCAAGTGACCAATAAAAGCACCAATCCCATGGTCCTAATCTTCGTTATTCTCTTTCTTTTTTTACCTTTACCATTTTACCTAGTTATAAGACTATTTCGAGGTTACGTGTGGGGGGCAGGGTTACACTGGACAGGTTGGCAGGGCCACACATAGACAAACAACATCACATTCACTCCTATGGGCAATTTTAAAACCTCAATCAACCTAACGCATGATTTTGGACTGTGGGAGGAATCCGGATTACCCAGAGAAAACCCACGTGAGAAATTATACCCAGGACCTCCTTGTTGTAAGGCGACTGTGTTAAACACTACGCCATGATGCCACCCTGTACCATATTTATTAGTCATATGATAAGAGAGAAGCAAGAATATTTACTAAGCCTTTGTTCAATTTTGGTTGGCTTGCAGCTTTCTATTCATCCCTTTTTTTTAAAGTCACTATTCATTTTAGTCTTTATATCCTTACAAGCGACTCTGGTGTTCAAAATACAAATTTTAAGACATTATTCATGAACCAGTTATTATTAAAGCTGAAGCAGAAATTTGCTTAAAATATAAGAAGAAAAACTGAAAATCTCACCCAGAGGAACTTTTTATTAAATTTTTTATTATCGTTACTTTGCACTTGGCTAGTGTGCAGTCAGTTGTTATCTGGTAGAATCAGAAGCACCACGCAGAGGTACTTTTACATCTGGCTTCCTATTGATGTTCTTGATGTTACCATGCAACTTGTGGAGACCTGCCAGCCGTGTGTTAGCTGGGTTTTAATGTATGGTCAAGAACTAAACAAAGGAAAGAAGAATGAATGTGAACGTGTTCAATCATCTGGTTTGGAAATGAGGAACAGAATAAAGAGCATGCTGGGATGGAGAGGAATAATATTAGGGAGTGTGAAGAGAGAAAGAGAGGCAGAGAATAAAGAACAAGTCGGGATGGAGTGTAAATATATTCGCAGAGAGAGAGAGAGAAAAAGAGAGAGATAGAGAGATAGAGAGAGAGAGAGACATCCAATCGTATGAGCAGGCTCTTGCAATCAGCATGCATCTGGGATCCCTTCATTCTAATAGAAAGAGAGATTGGAGAACGGGTCCTCTCTATTTACTGGTCTGAAAATAGTGACAAGATAGTGATAAATCAAGCTATAAGGGGCAAGGCTGTGTGTGTGTGTGTGTGTGTGTGTGTGTGTGTGTGTGTGTGTGTGTGTGTGTGTGTGTGTGTGAGCAGTAAATACTGTACATGCTGGTTGGACTGAGAGAGAAGCGATTAATAGCAGACGTGAGTGTTAGGCTATAGAGCCAGTGGATGACAAGAACTGACATGCTGATAAGGATTTGATCTATCTGACCCACGCAGCCATGTTTCTTCTCACCTGCTGTGTGATTCATATTCCAGCTGCAGCTCCACTGAACGACACGCTCATCTAACAAGATGGGCTTTTTTGGAACAAGGCTTTGCTTTCAAATTTTGTAAAGCCTCTCTCTCTCTCTCTCTCTCTCTCTCTCTCTCTCTATACACGTACACGCAATACAGCCACAATACTCAAATGGAACTACTTTCGTTGGTAATGTGCTAAAAAAAATTTTGGGCTGAGGAACCCTTCTTCAATCACCCCTCCCGGAACACACACACACACACACTCACACACACACACACACACACACACACACACACATACACACACACACACACACACACCGGTTGAAAACCTCCCTTATTCCTTGAACAGCTTGTTGCTAGGCTACACCAGAGAGACTAAAAAAGACTGTTATCACAAAAGAGAGTGAGAGAGAGAGAGAGAGAGAGAGAGAGAGAGAGAGAGAGAGAGAGAGAGAGAGAACTCTCCCCAACAGTGAAAGCAGTGCAGTCAAGAAAATAAGATGGTAAACAGGGTTTGTGTTTGTGCTACAAAAGAGAAGTGTGTGAAAATGAACACTGATGCAAAAAAGAGTGAGAAAGACAGAAAAACTAGAAGAGAGAAAGGGGGGGAGATGCAGAATAAATATATCTGCACACATCCCTGCTTAGTATATCACTAATCAAAGTAACCAATAAACAGAGTGCAAAACATTTGAGTACACATTTGTTATCCATGTGTAGATAGATAGATAGATAGATAGATAGATAGATAGATAGATAGATAGATAGATAGATAGATAGATAGATAGATAG
>JAOTRA010000016.1:5333352-5347376 GCA_026260255.1 Pseudolaguvia tuberculata
TGTGTGTGTGTGTGTGTGTGTGTGTGTGTGTGTGTGTGTGTGTGTGTGTGTGTGTGTGTGTGTGTGTGTGTGGACTGATCTAAGGCCTGTTTAAAGTGTACCCCTGCCTTTCACCCTTTCAGAATTCCCTTTAGGAATTATTCCTTTAGGGAATAAGCATATGTAGAAAATGAATGAATAAATGATTTATTGTGCAGTGTGTATGTATGCAGTTTTTGTTCATCCCCTGATAGATAATAGCACAATATGAACTGTTCCCGACATAGCAAACATTAACCATGAACTGAACCGCGTCTCAATTAATGTCCTTTCAGCATCCCTACATCCAGGTGTGAGTGTGCAAATCCATCACTCTTGCATTATAGATGTGTACAAGAATGAATCTCACCTTCACATGTACCTCTTGTATTAGGCTCAATCTTTTTATTTTTCTCTTCAAATATTAAAAGACGAATGAACAAGAATAAAGAAATGCAGCTCAACGTATAAAATCAAATCAAATATTCAGAACCAGAATATAACATCTCAAGGTGCGTGGGGTGAAAAGCAAAATTTCAACATGGAATTAGGTAGGAACTGATTCAATAATCAGACGGATTAAACAGAAAGGTGGCACGTTAGCAGAATATCGTTTGAATAAGAATGCAATGATTATGATTATTTTTCTGCTCTTGATAACACGATGATGATGTCGTTAGTGAAATATTAGAAAGACTGCTGGTTAGGCAAATTAGGCGCTTCGAGTCATTATGAGGGATGCAAGTCTGTAATGTGGTCGTGCTTAACTTTCTCAATAAAAGAAATAATAAATAAGCTTAAAAAAACAAACAATATATGGGCATTTGGAGAGCATCTTAATTGATGGGAAATGAAGCAGGCAGTTTTTTTAGGAGTGTGACAGGAGCAGCAAAAAAGATTCAAGCTCAAGAGACTCATACAGCCACAGACACATGGAATACATGGTTAGTGTCGGGGTTTTAGGGCTGAACCTGTATGTAAGTAAGAGTCAAGCGCAAAAGACCAGAAAAAAAGGTGCGAGATAATGACAAGCACAAGATAAGCAAGACAAACAGACGTGGCAGACGGATACACGGATACAGACAGATGGACGAAGTGGACAGGCACACAACATGGCATTTTCGTCATTTCAGCACCGCACTCGTCTCCAGCTGCCTGCAGAGGCAGGGGGCACTAAGCGGTGCTCGGAGATCAGCTGGCATGCAGTGCCAGACATGCTGGGCTAGCAGAAGAAGGAGGGAGAGGTACCAACCGTGAGCAGCGGGTTCAGTGCTGGGCGCAGCGTCTGAGCACACGAAGAGAGGTGTGACAGGCGGTGGTGGGAGGAGGGATACAGGAGAACGGCATGCAAAAAAAAGGAGGAATGGGAAAAGGGGAAAGGGGGAAAAACAAACAAAAAACAATAAGCAAAATACATTTACACATATTTGCAACAAGCCCAGAAGACACCACAAAACACAGAAGCACACAGGTTATTCAAACAAATACAAATATAACATCGTACATCAAAGGAAATGGAGCATCGCCATCCAACAGGCTGCACCATCAATGGAATTCTAGGGAAATGCGGCAGGACTTTCTTTTTTTTATAGGCGTGCAACTGAAAGGCTGATGTCGTTTAATGATCAGGATGTCCCCTGATTGATAGGAATACATTTAAAAATGGCCTTGTTCGTGACATTTGTTCGTGACATTTATCTACTTTATACAACTGAGCAAATCAAGGTTAAGGGTCTTGCCCAGAAGACCAGCAGTGGCAACTTGGTGGAGCTGGGAATCTATTAGCAACCCAACACCATATCTGCTGTGCTACCACTTACCACCCGTTATGTGTGGATTTTGCATGTTCTGCCTGCACTTGCATGAGTTTCCTCCAGTTCTTCATGTGCATTAGGTTGATTGGCAATTCTAAATTGCCCATAGGAGTGAGTGTGATTGTGTAGGGTTGTTATTCTATGTGTGGCACTGCGATGGACTGATGACCTGGCCAGGTTTGTACCCCTCCCTCGCACCCTACGTGTGCTGGAGTAGGCTCTAGCAAACCCGCCTGTAACCCTGATTTTTAAAAGATGAACAAAGAATGTTTTACTGCATAAAAATGTAGTGTTGTATAAGTGGAGCATCGCCTGGCATGATGTTCTAATCAAATAAATAAGCATGTGTTAATTTTTTGAGGGGTTGCAGATAATCTAACATCATTTTAATTCACACTGCCAGCTTGTTATCATTTGACAGGATTTCTGCTTCATTAGCTCTTGCATTACAGGATAGTTTGAAGGTGTAGCCGTTGACTGCAGTTTGTTGTTATGCAGGATTTAATAAATGTTTTAGCAATCCTGCGATGGTCTGTCTACTCCAATCAACACTAAAGTCGATGGTATTAAAAGTTTATGGTAGAAATATTACATTTTTTTTGACAATGGTCAGTAAAAGCGATGTACATGATTGAGGAAGTTGATTAAATGTTCACTGAAATACCTTTTTTTAATGCAGTTGCTATTATGAACCAAGCGAATGGTTATGCTTGAATTTGCACTGCATTACCTTAGGGCACACTCACACTCACACACACACTTCTCTGCAATGCAGTGGTTCTTGTTAAAGGATGGGGAAAAACATTAAAGATCTCAGATGTTGTCTGAACATTAGACTTTTTGGCCTTGAAGCACAACCTGACGCTCCCTGCTCACTGTCCATTAAGATTAAATCAAACCCATTTGATGGACACGAGGTCAGTTTAGCTCTTTCCATCAGAGGTGTGGTGGAGGTGTAGCATCTGAAGTACAGCACACTAGGGAAGATGAGAGACAGCGGTGCACTTTCGGCATGCTGAGACGATGCGAAGCTAACCTGTGGCAGGTGCTGTTTTCAGAAAGTCAACTGCTCTCCAATCAAAGTAGCTTGCCAGACAACACAGCTTGGGTCAATGAGTGGGAAAAGCTTGGAGGTTGTGCTTGAAACATGCGGATGAACTGAACTAAACAGACCGTAGTCATTAATTCTGTGTTTTAATACATAAAGTGAAGTCCTGTTTATTATTTAGTAGTAAGAGAAATGGGAGAAGTGGTGGCTTGGTGGTTAAGGTGGTGGACGTATATGAGAAAGACCGGGGTTTGATTCCCAGAACCCCCAAGCCACCATTAGGAGCCCCTGGACAAGGCCCTTAACCCACAATTTCTCAGTTGTAAATTGTTCTGGATAAGGGCATCTGCTAAATGCAGTAATTGTAAACTACTTTTAAAATGACAGGGTATGGCATGCAAACATACTTTAATACTAAATAGTTTATTCACTCATTCATTAATTCATTCACAAATTCATCATCTAAATCACAAGAAGACCCCTTGCCTAAAACCTTCTTCAGTCGACTGCGCCTCCCCTATACATTATTATATAATCATTATTCATTCATCTTCTTACCCGCTTATTTCCTAATTCTGGGTCACGGGGTGCCCAGAATTAGGTGCCTATCCCAGCACACATAGGGTGAGAGGCAGGGGTACACTTTGGACGGGTCGCCAGTCCATAAACAAACAACCATTCACACGCACATTCACGCCATGGACAATTTAAAGTCAATCGACCTTATCTGCATGTTTTTGGACTGTGGGAGGAAACCGGAGTACCTGGAGGAAACCCACGCAAGCGTGGGGAGAACATGCAAACTCTGCACAGAAAGATTCCTGGCCCAGGAATCGAACCTGGGACCTTCTTGTTGTGAGGCGACCGTGCTATCCCCTACGCCACCACGCCACCCATATTATATTATATCTCAACATAAAGTGGGAAGTGTTAGTCTAGTGGTTAAGGTGTTGGACTAGTACCAGAAAGACCGGGGTTCGATTCCCACCTCCACCAAGCAACTACTGTGGACCCTTGAGCAAGGTCCTTTACCCACAATTGCTCAGTTGTAAAAAAGAGACTAAAGTTGCTCTGGATAAGAGTGTCTGCTAAATGACTAACTGGAACATAATATACATACAACATATATATAATCTCGCTTCAGTGTAACGTCTAGCTGACAGATATTAAGAACTGGCTTGTCGCTATTTCCTTTGAGAATATTTGACAGACATGGAACATTTCATAAATTTCACTAAAATCATTTAATTATATGTATTCAAATGTATTTTAAATACAGTTATCTGGCCAATATGAGTTTTTATAGGATTTCAAAAGAAAATGTCGATCATACACTTTAATATTCACTTACATAATTCAATTACATAATTAACTGCCTAAAATGAAGCAGTTCTGACATTCATTCATTCATTCATTCATTCATTCATTCGTTCCTTAATTCAGGGTCACATAGGTCTGCTGTAGCCTATCCCAACGCGAAGGGTAAAAGGCAGGAGTCCACCCTGGACTGGTCACCAGTCCATCACAGGAAATCATATTCAATACACTATGTTCATAAATCTTTATGCCATACCAAAGCTAACAGGCTATGAGATCATTACAGCATTTTTCAAGCGATTTTCTCTTTGAATCTTTTCAATATTTGTGTCTGAATACAGCTAACAGGTTAATAAGAGGTTAATTTACATCATGTAAAGGTTGATTTTTATGAATAATATACTAATATTTGTGTATTAATGTAATAATGAAGCCTATAAACTCAGAGAAAACTACAGAGAATGACTGCCTTGTATCAAACATCTGAAAGCCATTATTAAGTCTGATCATACTAGTCTCACTCTCATTCTGGTTTGGAATGTTCTTCCCAAACTGTAGCTATAGTATAGTAGAGTGCCAAAAGTTTTTGGTTACCTGAGCATCACAAACACATGCGGTTTCAAACTTCTTCTTCCAGATTGATTCCCATTGTTACTATTGGATGAAGCTCCAGTCTCCTAATAAGACCTTCCAGTCCAATGTTGTGCTTGAATGTGAGATCAGACACTAATGTCAGGTAAGGAGGTTTGGGGTCAGTCGCCATTCCAGTTCATCCCAAAGGGGTTCACTGATAGTAAGATCAGGACTTTGTGTGGAACACTGGTGTTTTTTTCACTCTAATAATAACAACCCAGCATGTGATAATAGAGCACAGGGGTTTTGTGTTCAGGGTCGTTGTCATGCTGGAAAAGTGTTGGAATCTCTTGGAATGCTACAACAGACATTCTAGACCAACTGTGGGCTTCCAGATTTGTAGCAAGAATCTGAAGAGGAACCACATACAGATCTGAAGGTGACCATTAACCTTAAGCAATATAGTGTAGTTTGCAAAGATTAGCTAGTAGGAAGATTTAGCAGTAGGAAATGTTAAAGCTAGCTAGATAAAGGGACCTAACTTTACATGGGTTACAATTGATCCACAATTGATCTGATTTTTATTTTGAGCTCCAAACTCCTCTTATTGCTCAGTTTTCTTGGATCTCTCACCACCATGTACCACCATGTTGCATCAGCACCACTGACTAAACCCTGTGGAGTAATAAGACATTTCACACGGCAGTATGTTTTAAGGGGAATGGATTAAAACACCAAATAACCCATGCGGGTTGTAAATATTTTAAATACCTTTTGATGAATCCTTTAGCTGTACTATACAGCAAACAGAAATGAAAAAGCGATATACAGTATCAGGATCTTTATTAAAATAAGTATTACTCCTGTCCGTAATTTTCTACACTCTAACATCTCCACCTCTGTATGTCTAAAAGTGTTTATCAATGCTATCGTACCGGGAGCCAATAACCGCATGCACAGTTCACTCGGGCGAGCGGTTCAAGCTCAGCATCTTAAGATAAAGCATGTCTGAATAGGGACAATGATCAAAGGAAGGAATAATCTCTTTGGGTTATTATTTGACATTGAGACGGAATGAGAATGATTTCCATCCTCTTACGCATGCTGAGATTTCCATCAAAAAAGATGAGTTTGAGAAGACAGACCCAGAACGGATAGTTAAACCGGAGACGCCGGAGGGAAGGTGCGATTATTCAGCGCTCCTGTGGGACAGGAGCTTCTTTAAAATAAGTAGTGCAATCCACTTCTTGTCCTCCAACTCTCAATCATAGACGGCTTCGCTGGAAGGACGCTAACTCAGTTAGAGTTAAAGGCTGCCGTGCAGGTACATATCAATGAGTCAGCCAAACAAGTCGGCTATCCTGCTTCGGCACAGCTCTTTGTCTCAGCTCGGATCACCTGAGGCGCTGTCCTTGCTGACATCAGCAGCTGATATCAGCAGACATAACAGGTGGACACCTAGCGCCGTGGCTAATTGTAACCATGCTTTTACACCAGGGACAGAATCAGAACATGCGCCCGCAGCACAGGGGAAGGACACATGCTGAAAATTTGTCACAATAGATAGCTATTGTGACAAATTTTCAAAAAATTATTAATTTTCAGATTGAGAAATAACTGAGTGAACTAAAATGGAAGATAATGTGTGTAATCAATTTTGGCTAATTTTTTTTAGAGCAGTCTTTTCTCTGGGTAAAGCGTTGCAGCTCCCATTTTTCTTTTTTTGTTCAAGCTTTTCTGTTGATAATTTTATCACATGTATAGCTGCCTACGGGGTCCAAAAATGCAACATCAAATTTATTTTTTAAAGCTCTCTTCACAATTCTATGATTATAGGGCTCTTGGAACCTTTCAAAAATATACATTGCATACAGACCCCCGTTCTTAAGCTGGCTAAGTTAGCAGAGCGAACATTTTAACGTGTATATACGCAATCTAAGCAAGAAAAATACAAACTACGGCTGCAATTTTAAAGCTTTTTTGAAAATAGCATCAGTCAAAAAAATTTTAGTAGAATTTTAGTTAGCGGAGTTAGTGGAATAAAACGAACAAAAGAAAACAAACAGAAATAAGCATGAAGTTACTACTACCAACACGACCAAGTCTGTGGTGGAAATCTAATGAATGCAAACAATATAAAATAAAAAAAAGATTAAATTCATTCACCGTCTATACCCACTTATTCCCTAATTTGGTCTCACTGGGGTCTGCTGGAACCTATTCCAGCTCTCTGAGGACAGGTCACCAGTCCATCACAGGGCCACACAAACCCTTACACTCACTCCTATGGTTAATAAAGAATCACCAATCAACCTAATTTATGTGTTTTTTGACTGTGGGAGCAAACTGGAGTACCTGGCGAAAACCCAGCTAGCTCAAAACGGTCCCTTGGTCAGTAATCAAACCCACAACCTCCTTGTTGTGAGGCAACTGTGCTAACCGCTATGTTACCCCTCCACTAATTATTATGGGTAAATAAGCAAATACCCAAAGCCATGCTCCACCATCTAGTGGATGAGTGGGGGTTATAGTAGAAGTAAGGATGAGACTTCATCTAGCATACAATGTTTAAGAACCCATATGAATTTGATCACGGGTTCCAATTCTTTTAACTATACCATTGTGTGCAAACAGTTTTTAGGCTTGGCAACATTTGTAAAAAAAATACTGTAACAGAGTAATCACTGACATTGAATGGGGCTGAAGGATGGTTTGGTGGATGTGCAGATGGGCAAATCAGACTGAGCCTCTCAGTTTAGCGCGTTTGTGTCTATGTGTGTTTACTCAGCCTTTGATGACTGGCAACTTCACACTCGGGGTGCTGATTACCAGCAGGTCGCCTTTATGATCCCCATCTCCACTTGGCCATCATAGCTTCCAATCACGGCTCCCATAACCATCCGGCTCTATATAAAAGAGACTTATTGGAGGCATTTCTGTGTTTGCATGAGCGCAATAAATGCTAAGTGCAATAAATTCCAAAGGACGGTCTTCTCTGTGTGCTGTGTATCACAGCGCTGCAGTCGTTGTTTTCCCGCTGGTAATGCAATTGACCTTTAGCAAATTAGCCTTTTCTTTGCCAATGAGCCATCCTTCTCTGTCCGCTACGTACGCCGAGGAAGAAATCAAACAGCGAGAGAAATGGACTTCTATCTTGCAAATGCTTGTACAGGGCAATTCATTTGTTCAACTTTAAAATTAGCTTACCCCGGTAGTGTGTATGTCATTTAACAACCCCAACCCCAACCTTAGCAATTTAGCATTAATAATTTTGAGCTCAAATGAATTGTTTGCCAACTACAGTTATGATTTTTCATCAATTTAAAAAAAAACAGAAGTGTTTAATTCGACTGCATTTTATTAATGAGGGTGAGTGATTCTTTTCAGTTGTGCTGGTGTAGCCATTGTTTCGGTCACTATTGTTGTCTTCAATAAACTCTAGTCATCCGGCAAATTGCTTTTTTTTTTCTACAAGTAAGTTTAGGAATACACTTGTCATTTTTCCTGACAGCACAATTGCCAAGGTCATCAGTCAGCCACTGTACTTGTGTCTGTGAGAAGAAAGGGGATGAATGGGCACCTCTGTGTCTGGGTGTGTCACACTTTTCAAAGTGTCTCTGAACCAAAAAAAATAATAAAATTAGTGGTGATTAAAAAAAAAATCAATTGTTAAGGGGTTTGAAAAGTTATTATGATACAGTAAATGGAATGTGTAGGACCGGGATCAAATTTGCAAAAGCTTTTCAAATTAAAAAAAAGAAAGAACGAATGTAAAGAACTGGGGGAAAATCAATAAACATCCATTTCTGAGCTGTGTTTAGCAGGAGAAAAAAAATTGGCAACACAAATAGCAATGAATGACACTGGCCCCCGTTACGTATGGCGCCCAGCAAAGCCTCTCCATGTAGCCATTTATTTTTTGGTCTAAATGGCAATTTAGTCATCTCTAAATGTCACCTCCTGAAGCTGCAGAGCACTTTAGCCCTCTGTTAGGGCTTTAATAGATTTTTTAAAAGTGCAGTATAGCCTATTCCATTCCTCTCATAGCCAGTTTATCAAAAATGTATTAAATTTCCAAGTGGCCTCTACCTCAGTGGACTGATAAATTCATTTGGTATACCTGATCTATACACATCCCCTGAACGGATAAAAGAAATCAGCGCTTAACGGCGGCCAATGTCATTTCATACACAAGTATAATAAGATATGTTCAGAGTTAAATTCATAAAACAGGCTTTATTTAAGTAGATCTACAGGTATGTGCCTTTATTTTGGAGGAAACTCAACCGTAGAAAGAGAGAGAATATGTAATTATAGCTTACAGTATATATGGCCAAACTACAACACCGTATCCAGGTGATATCAGTACCTGAAACTAATGACGTTTCTAAATGTTTCTGGTGGACATAGACTATAAGATCATCCTTATGTATTTTAACAGTCTATTCCAGATCTAGTCTCACTCTGGAAAGGCTTTCCACCGGATGCTAAAGTGTAGCTTTGGGAATAGTTCCAGCCTGTCAGATAAGGAGCTCTGGGGTGCCTTCCGTGCTTTATTTGATCCCAAATATCTTTAGTGAAGTTATGGTAAATTGGTATGTTGTTAAGGTGTTCACAATTCTTGGCCATAAAGTGGGAAGTGGTAGGTCAGTGGTTCAAGAGCCCATAAGCAATTAACCTTCAATTGATTAATTGTATTTAAAAAGTCTGGATTAAAAAACCATTAGATTTCCATTGTAGTGCCAGTAGAAAAACAGGTATTTAATTCTACAAAGAGTAGAATGGTTGAAACCCGATCTGACAGAATGAAACTTCATTCTTATAAATCACAATACGTCACAGTGTTCTTAATTATTATTACCACGCCGGCTGTGTGACACCAGTAAAGACCTTGATACGGGCTGACACAGACCTCCATTGTAGGTCTAATACAAAGAATAAAGAAAGAAACAAATCTATGTGCTGTGTAATTTTTATACATTACAGTCTATACTGTCCTAAACTTTATCTTCATTCCTTTGTTACATTATTTGAAGAACTCAATGCAGTCACATGCCGTAACTGCGATTCTAAGACACAAGTATGTGCTGTTAGCACCGTGCAAACGTGGGTAATTTCATTCTTAAAGATTACAATAAGTACCAGTGTGTCCTTAAATCCATCACCAAGTCTGTGTTATATCGCTAGACATCCTATGGCAGATGGCATGTTTCTGAATGTGTTTCTTATCAACACAATTTATCCGGAGCTCGAAGAAAAATTTAAATAGATAAATTATAATTTCATACAATATACACTTTATTGCCACAGGCTGTTGGTCAACTGACCATCAGATCAGTGTGTGATTCCTCTTCAAACTGTTGCTAAAATCTGGTAGCTCACAATTATCTTGAATATTTTTGTAGGTTGCAGCATTACATTATTCTTTCGCTGGAACTAAGGGGCGCCACTACTGATCCAGCATGACAATAACCCTGAGAACTAAACCCCTGACCTCCATTATCACATACTGGGTTATTATTAGTGTGAAAAAACCCCCACTAGTGTTCAACACAAAGTGCTCATCTTACCACCAATGAACCCCTTTGGGATGAACTGTAATATTGACTGACCCATCATAGACCTCCTTATCTGACATTAGTGTCTGATCTCACTAATACTGTTGGAGCTGAATGAAGAGATTCTCACATTCAAGCAAAACATTGGACTGGAAGGTTTTACTAGAAGACTGGAGCTTCAATAGTAACAATGGGAATCTGGAAGATGATGTTGGAAATCACATGTGATGCTCAGGTAACCAAAAACTTTTGTCAATATATTGTACCATGATAGAATACACAGGTTGTAATAAGTGGTGGTGTTAAATTCTCAATGCTGTTGGATTAGTTGTGCGTATAGGATAGCTTGACGTTCAAAGCTATGCATTATTTTCTTATTTACATGTCAATCATTTGTAATCATCTTTCAAATAAATAACAGGGCTCTTGTTTCTGTAGACATTTATTCTACTGTCATACAAAAACACCACCACCAGTGTCAGCATTCGGCAGCCTTGCTTGTGTTAATTAAAGAAATAATAAAAGAAAAAGAAATAATAGTAATTAATTATCCATTATCAGCCATTCAGTAATAACCGCAACTAACTTAGACTTGGCTAAGCTGCCAGTTATCCACTGTTGGGTGGTTGAGCAAGACACTTGACCCTTCCTGCTCCAGGGGCGTTGTGTCATAGCTGACCCTGTGCTCTGACCCCTAACGTTTTAAAATGGAATATGTGAAGAAACAAATTTCACTGTGCTGTAAAATGTTTAACAAAATTATGCCTTACTCTCCTACAACAGCATTGCATTATATAACCTACATTTACATCATTTACCCTTCTACATCCACTTATTCCATAATTTAAGGTCACATGAGTATGCTGATGCCTATCTCAGCTGTTTAAAGGATGTAAGGCTGAAGGGTTAGTCCATCACAGGGCCGACAAACACACACATTCGCTCCTTTGTCACCAATCAACCCAACGTACATGTTTTTGGAAACCAGAGTAAAAACCATGTTTTCCTTAAATAAACCCCAAGTATACAGTATTTTCCCTTCATTTTAACAGCACTAGACATATAATTACATCCTTTTTAACTCTGTTACACTAGTAACTTAAAATATTGATACTTTTTATTAAAATAATTATTCCAATACCATATTTTCAATTTTAAACTTTTCTACCAATATCTGTACACCTTCCCTTTTTCTAACCTGCTGTAAGAACACCCTTTTTCTAGCCTTTTTGGATTGGTCATTACTTAAGCGTCTGAGTCACTTACTATGGCGCGAGTCATTATAGCTTTTGTGTGTGTACTTTTGTAAACTTGTGAGCTAGAACTTGGTGTGATCCTCCTGATAACAAAAGACAATTGTGTGCTTATAACTTTGTGTAACAGTTGGAGGAAGAGACAATCTTTGGTATTATTGGTGTAATCATATTTTCTGTGTCTTATTTGCCGAATTCTAGCATTGCATGAGTCAAAAAGCAGGTAGACTGCTGTAGACTAACTGCTAGTTGAGTGTGAGTTTGGTAACGCTAAGACCAGGGTGTGTCTAATCAGCATGCATCGCTGGTGCTTTCATTAAGTGCAATCATGCAGGCTAATCAAGCCTGATTCATTTTTATGCTTTTTACAGATTCACTCAAATCATCCACATAAGTCAACCCCGAATGTTTGATTGCACTTGTAGCTGAGGGCTGTTCGGCCTTCGACTCAAAAGAACATAAAAAAAGAATGAAAGAAAGGTAAAAAAGTGTGCATCTCATCTCCACCATACTGAGCTGTGTTCTGTGTAATATAAAGAATTGCCCTGAGGAATACTGAAAATGGAGAGCAAAATGATCTAACTTGCTGGCTTCAAAACCATAATTGTTATAGGCAGCAAATCACATCAATGACTAAGAGTTTGGAGCCAGCAGCAACATTGAATTTGCTTTCTATTATCAAAAGCATTATTAGTTCAAACTTTTGGAGAAACACGGTCAAAGACCGGCTGGCAAATGATGGCGGCAGGGAGATCAGAGGACAGCCGATTCCGAGTTGGAGGAATGGGCAGTGTGGATGTAATAATACTAAACATTTGCCTTTTTTATGATGAGAGTAAAGTATAATAGCTAAAGAACACAGTGAATTTAGCTATTAGGAATAGCAGCAATAATAATAATAATAATAATAGGTACTATATTGCCAACAATTGGTGGTCACCTGAGCATCACAAACACATGTGATTTCAAATATCTAACCATCTTCTTCCCACTATTGGATGAAGCTCCAGTCTTCTAGTAAGACCTTCCAGTCCAATGTTGTGCTTGAATGGGAGATATCTCTTCTGGTCTGGGGTGGGTCAGTCACCAAACCAGTTCATCTCAAAGGGGTTCATTGGTGGTAAGGTCAGGACTTTGTGTTGAACATCATTTACTCTAATAATAACCCAGCATGTGATAATGGAGTTTTTCTACTCAGGGTCATGCTGGAACAGTGTTGGTGTGTCTTAGTTCCAGTGACCGAAAAATGTAATGCAACAACCTAAAACAATCATTCTAGACTAACTAGAAGCATCCAGATTTGTTGCAACAGTTTAGGATAAATCAAGTTAATGTACATGTTTTTGGACAGTGGGAATTTGTTGTTGTGAGGTGACTGTGCTAACCACTACTCCACAGCGCCACTAAGTTGGTACTTTGTTAATTGTAAAACTTTGTTTTTATATATTTCATGCACAGAAATGAGGATTTAAGCACGCGAACTCTGATACGCATGTGTCTTTTGCGTATCTAATCTTATGCCGAATAGATCCTGATGTGCATTATCTCAGTATACCATAAAACTGACCACTTATTATATTATAAAAATTCTATCTATTATGTGTATTTTATGTGTTTACGTTTATGTAAACGGGTCCCATGGTCAGAGCTAGGAAAAAAAAGCAGGTATTAGAGCCAGTGCATTATTGTGAACCGATGATTTGCCTTGCGGCCGGCGGTTGACATTATTATCAGAGCTGCTATTACAAAAAATAAATTGCCGCCTTCTAACAAATCAGAGTAGAAAATCCAGTTTCAGATTTTTTTATGTTACTATTAACCTAAAAGTGTCATTGAAAGATTTATGGTTGTATTTGCAAAAAAGATTTTGGGGTGATGCAGACTTGTTTGTATAAGCCGCACAGCTCCGGGACAAAAGTATTAACTGGTGGATGACATTTCGGGGAGACTAGTGGTCATTTAAAAATATTCTCTCAGGAAACATGTCTTTATATAAAAGCATAAATATGATTGTCTGTCCGCTTATCTATAAAAGACGCACTATAACTGGATGAAATCATGTCTGAAAGAAAAGAGGAACATGAACCCTGTGTATGTGTAACCCTGGCCAGCCAGTGCTGTCATTGTCACCCCCTCCGGAAATACAAAAGGGGTTCTATAATCCTGGCAGCAGACAGGCCTGGATACGGCTCCAGATCCTGATAAGATTAGCCTGCTAAAGGAACAAGCTGTGGTAAAATTTGAGGAAAGCATGATGGCTCTTGGACTTGGCATTGCAGCAGGGCCGAGTCTGGCCACAGATGGGAGCAGCAGCCACTCATTATCAGCAAGAGAATCTTATCAGGACTGACTAGCTACCGGCAGTCTTTCTCTACAGACAGTCTTTCCTCTCTCTCTCTCTCTCTCTCTCTCTCTCTCTCTCTCTCTCTCTCTCTCTCTCTCT
>JAOTRA010000016.1:5350311-5362427 GCA_026260255.1 Pseudolaguvia tuberculata
GCCCACAGTAGTTGCTTGGTGGAGGTGGGAATCGAACCCCGGCCTTTCTGGTACTAGTCCAACACCTTAACCACTAGACTACCATTTCCCGTGTGCTGATATATGTGCTTAATCATTGCTCCAGTATGACAATATCTATTAGCATGACGTCTCTAAAATTATCTTCAACATGAAATAACTCAAATGTGTTACACAGACCGTTGCCCTTGATCCCAATTATGGGATCAATTGGAATGAACTGGAATATGGACTGCACCCCAGACCTCACAACATCAGTACCTGCACACCTCAATCCATTCAGTTTGCAAAATCTGAAGCATTTCCAAAAATGTGGAGAGAACACCTGTAACATCTAGACAAAAGCATAAACAGGACTTACGGATGTGTCCAAAAACTTTTGGTTATTAAGATTTCAACAAAGTACAAGCAACTCACCTCACTGTTTGTGTTAATCATCAGGAATAAATGAGTCCTGGTCTGCATGGCCGCTAAACCAGTTTGATGTTGACACTAATAAGCTATCGGATAAGCGCTGTACGTTTCAATTAGAACTTGATTACCGTGTCTTTGCTTGAATAAATAGTCTGTCGTGTTTAGTTCTGTTCTTAGAAACAAATTCTAAAAAAATGTCGGCAGGAAAGTATTTATGCCTGACTACGTTATAGAACATATAAGAGAAATCTAGGCTAGGCTAGCAGATCCTTTTATAAGGTTTTATTTTATAATATTTTTATTAGTTAATAATAATCTAATATTAATACAGTATTTACATTAAATATTAATTAAATAATTAATTCATTCATTCTTCTTACCCGCTTTTTTACACGTACAAACAGATGGGCAATTTGGAATCACCAATCAACATAATGTACATGTTTTTGGACTGTGGGAGGAAACCGAAGTATTCGGAGGAAACTCAAGCAAGTGTTGTCTATGAAAGTCACTTTGATATATTTAATCACTTAACTAAATTGTACGTAAAATATTTTATCTAACAAACAAACAAACAGTTAGCCCCGCCTCTTCTATTTTCATTGGCTGTCATGCTTAACCAACTGCCATCATTCACAGGAAGTTAAAAAGGGAGGACAAACAAAAAAAAGAGAGTGAATGGACTGAGCTATGAGCTTAAGACCAATCTCATCCTCAGTGGTAAGCAAACTTAATTGGCTCTACCCTGTATCAAACTGTGAATGCCTAGCAGATGTTCGGGATTAGTAGGTCCAGCAGGTCATTAAATAGGTTTTTTAATGTAAATTAGTTTTTTGTAGAAGTGGTAGATGGTCTCGAACCTCATCATGGCGCTCTTCTATGTAAATATTTGGCCATGTCCTTTTTAAGAGAACATACTAATGCTAGAGTGAAGCAATAAGTTTGGGGCTTTCTGTCTTTTAAACAGCAGGCAAGCTCCTGGCGTGTCACGCTCGTGTGGGTTTATCATAGCACATTATGAATCATCTCAGCAGGCTGAGATGTGAGGTGTGTGGAGCAGGCTCATTAAACCTGTGCCACGGCAAAACACTGCCAGTTAAGCCAATTCCCCAGACAAGTGCCTACAGGAACGAGAGCTCATCATACGCCATTTTTGAGTCCCTTTGTCGATCACAGCTCTCTCTCTCTCTCTCTCTCTCTCTCTCTCTCTCTCTCTCTCTTTCTCTCTCTTTCTTTCTGTGTGTCTTCCCACTGGACAATTTGCTGATAGAGTGCATAGTCTACCGATGATCAGGCATGCATAAACAGCTAGGAAGCATAAAGGCACAAGGCGCTGTCAACGGTGCAGGAGATCATGGTACTATTTTCCTGCAAAACAGGGTCATCCTACAAAAACAGGAAGTGCATGCAGGATTAAGAGTGATCAAAACCACTTGGCTGTTGATTTGTCCAACAAAAACATTCTATCTTTGATTGTTTGTTTGTCCAAATAGGCCTTTTGTTTGCTTGTAAAGGGTGGGGCCTAATCCTGACAAATATTGCCACCGTTCTGATTCTCCTGGGGTATGAACACAGAAGCACCTCTTCAGCTCAATCTGTCTGTCATGCACCTCAGAAATAATAGGGAAAAAACTTAACCTATTTGGATCCGTGTGCATTCCAGTGGCAGAGATAGATAGAGGCATATGCAGACAAATTCAGCCCATCTGTTTTTGGCAAAATAGAGGAACGTTCCATTAATACGTGCCAGACATACAGTGGCACACTTTACTCAGTAAAAGAATAAATTCAATTAGTTCAGTGCCACATCCTTGCTGGGTTTTTTTAAGATCGAGTGGTGTAAAGACTAAAAATTGCGTAAAAATTACTAAATGTACAGTCAAGTTCAACATTGACAAGATTCCCAGATTGATTGACTCCAATTAACAACTAATGGAGAAAGGGCTTGGAGAGTCCGCCTCCTAGTAATGATCCCAGCAAACAGAGGGAGATGAATGTGTAGCAGAGACGACATTTTTGGCTGGAATACACAGAGACAGGAAGAGGTGAATCAGGGTGGGACTAAGCCAAGGGGTGCCTTGCATAAAATAAATAAATAAATGTGCCCAAGCTGCCGGCTGCATACCATATCCGGAGACTGATGAGTCCCCTCTGGCTTATTAAGCGACAAAACTATGACAAGGCTAATGATGAAAAAGAAGTGTATGAAGCATCCCAGGTAATTTGGTTACGATCAGGTGGGGCTGTACAAGTTAATGAGAATATTTACAGATGGGTTGCATCAGTAGGTCGGCTGGAGGCACTTAAGGGAGTCTGACACTGCTGGTGTTTTTTTTTTTTTAAACTGATATTCTATTCAGGCTCTGCTATTGGGATGATGTGTTTACTGGAGGATAACCTTTGATATAAGAATGCTGCTTGGTGCAGTCTGTTTCCTCCTTTCCAACGAAGGCCAAAAGAAACTTTCCAAAACTCGTTAAAAGGAATCCATGATTGCACACGGAAGGGAAAGATAAGGCTACCCATGTCAGCCATCATAATGAATCCAATTCAGATGCACAGGAAATCACTTGCTCTCTTGATAATGTCAAGCAGCCTTGGTTAGCAGCTACCAATCCACCAGCTCATTGCGACTAAGGTTTCGGCTCCATTGACAAGCATGCAATTTTGCCATGCGTTGCCATTTCTGAAACTTCCGGGAGCGTTTTCACATTACCTTGCGCATTTGCATTTCCAGCTGGCTGATTTCTCGAGAAGCAAACTACTGAAGCCATGTTTGACAGCAGGCGAGATGTATCGTCGAAATCTGACTTTTAAATGCGAGTGTCACGGCGGCAACAAATTGCGAGGGAAATATCAGCGGCTCAAATGTAATGAAAGTGAGCGGGGCTGTAAGAATGGAAGGAGAATGTTGAGCGAGAGAAATTTACAGCTTCATTATAATGACACAGTGATGGGATTTGGCCAGGCAATGGCAGGACCACAGCTTTTTCTTTTTTTTTTCAGAGCAGATTTTGAAGATTGCTTGTCTGAGTGCGGCTGCTTGGGAGTTATGTGTACTTCTGGGAGAAGTATTCTATTCTGCTTTGAATTAGACGCTGTGGATGTGGGACAATTAGCTCTCTGAAGCGGTCTGTAGCTTGTCGCAAAATGAGGCGAGTTATCAATCATGTCTGGTTTTTGTCACTGTCACAAGAGAGACCATCAGTGATGACATGGCGGCTGAGGGAAATACGGATTGCAACGTGATATTTTTATGCGCCCCTGCTGTTTACTGAGATATATAGAGCTCTTTTCTAGGCTAGAGCTCAAACTAGAACTATATTATATGTTGTAATCCACAACAACACTGCAAGAACCATTCTCTCTGTAGTTCGACTGCAGCTTGTGCATGTGCAATGATCGATTTCTTGCAGGCAATAGCAGGTTGACAGAGGGAAGCACTCTAAGCACTTGCGGAAGTGTTACGGAGAGGCAAAGAGAGCGAGGGTGACAAGCAGAGGAGGAGGAGGGTGCAATAAAAAAGGGTTGAGGCTGTGGAGGCGAACGCTAGTCTCTATTAGGTTAACTGTGTGCTGTAAACTGGTTACAGTCCTGTATACTGCCTCTCATTCCACTACCAGGTTCTTTTAGCCACTGGAGTGGAAAAAGCTGCATTAAATGTACCAGGCTGGTGTAATACATTTGTTCTAGCTATAGTTACAAATGAAAAAATAAAAAATAAACTTTAAATATTGATGGTGGTTATTTGATCAGATGTGTTTCAATTTATTCCATAAATAAGTACAGAAGCTCCAATTAAAAAGGTGTGAAGTTATTCTCACTGTCAGTAACTGCAGCAAAAAGAGCTGGAATGAGAGAATAAGAGGGTGACAGGACGCATTTCTTGCTCTCTAAAGTCGCACGGTTTTAATGAAATACTTAACGCCTTCTCTTTTTGCACTGGAAAACCTTGAACAGTATATTAAAACGTGATTGGGATGGTGTTCTAAAAGATCACGCATCAATGCTTCAACAATTACCGCTCTGGTGTGCTGTGTAATGCATGCTCTGGATGTGTGAAAATGTGCCATGAGCTTGACAACTTGCTAAACAGCCATTTTGTCACACTCTTTTCTCTAGCTTTGGATTACAAAAGCCTTTAACAGTGCCATTCTCCAACAGGATTCCGGAACACGTTCGTTTTCCCATCCCGCCAGCCGAGCTCGGGAAAGTGACAGTACCGCTGTTTATAATAAGCAGATGTCATCGTGTTAGAAAACCAAGACGGATAATTATAATACTATGATGCATGCAGATGTCATTGGTAGGTGTCTTTAAGAGTGTATGTGTGGTGCTTGTAGAAATACTGGAGGGTGTCAGAGCGCTCTGTTAACACACTGTGTTCAGGTGGGAGGTTGTGCGGGCTTGTCAGAGCAACATGACGCTAGATTAAGCGCTGACAGCCTGGTTCCTGCTTCCAGGCTCTGTAATCCATTTGCAATTCTAATACCAGGACAAGATATGCTGCTGAATTACAGTAGACGTTTAAAAAAGGGGGTGGCAGACATCAAAGCCATCAAGTGGCCAGACGGGGCTCTGTAGACCCACGCTGCTTTTAATAAGGCTGTTGATCTCACCTCAGTCTGGGTGAGAGGTGCGTGTGGTGTGTGTAACTCCCCCTGTCCTCGTCTACAGGCTGGGCGCTTGTGAATTCTCCACCTGCAATGACTGCCAAGCGTATTGTGGGGGAAGAAGTGCGAAAAACCTGGCAGGTTTGCACTGTGTTTGAGAGAAAATATTTGGAGCATGTCTACTGACCGGAGACGGTACCCGAGCTTACTGCTTAGGCTACGGATCAATATTATTACTCTAGATAACTATTGTGCCGTACAAGGATGATATATAATGGTCCGAAGTTTTGACTGGATGGTGACGGGTAGCAACACAAGGTTTAACTTCAGGACTTCAAGTGCGGCTACCATAGATGGAATCCGTTAAGCATGACGTGCCAACGCTGAATATAAATATCTCTGGCACGAATGCGCCTGCCAATCTACACTGCGTATAATATAATATCTAATTATTTCATTCATCAAATGGTTTTTTAATTAATCTTCTTTGTTGGCTAAATATTATAATCTATGTTATAGCCAAAATTATTTGGACAATCTATTTTATCCACTCTTACGCCAATAAATCCTCCACACTTCTGGAGAGGCTTATCACTCGATATTACTTTGCATTCTTAACATAATGTTCCAGGTATAAAAGTTTATTTGTAATATTTATAACATGGTATGGAAGATAATATGATATGAAATGTAGTCTTGCTTTATATTTGATCACCTATCATTTATATACATGTTGAGTTTTGTTGAAGAAAGTCTCAGCATATAAAACTTCTGGCCCCTCTGGTGAGGTGTAATTAAGAGAACGAATAAAAGTCATTTGAGAATATATAACATGTTAAACAGGCTTTGTTGCAGATGGAAAACCTGCAGATTTAAACATTTTTTTCTAGAAATGAAAAAACACAATTTTCCCTGATTAGGTCCTTGTTTCCAACTGGGCCGCATAAAACCAACACACTCCTAGTTGCAGTATGTGCTTATTTATTACACCTCCTGCAATGATTTGTTATAATGTTTGAAAAAATACAGCTGAGGAGATTGAACATGGTCAATAATCAGGAGGTACAGATGGTTTATGATGAGTGTGCCACTTTGGGTTGATTTTTTTTTTCCATGGCACAGCTGTACGTAGTAAATGCTCCTATAGCTCACCACTTAAATACTCTCTACACAACACAAATCTTTTTAAATAGAGGTCGATTATAGCAATCTGCGACCAGACGGGAGTCATTTTTTCACAGGGTCTGTACTGTAAACCATATCAGTAATAAGTTTTTAGATAGGAGAGTGTCAAGCCAAAGGAACCATTAACTTTTATTTATCTCCTATTTAGGGACGAAGAGAAAAAAAGACTTGAAAAAATTTCTTGAAGCTATATTAACTTACCGTAGACATAGAGGATATAATCGTCATAGGCCTCTCCGACTGAGTTAGCGGCTACACATCGGTAGGTACCGTTGTAGGACTTGTTAAGGTTCTCGATGTAGAGATCCGAGCCGGTGATGACGGCATGCGATGGCACGTCGTCGTCCACCTTTACCCAGTTCACTTGTTGAGGCCTGCAGAGAAACAGTGTACGACAAAGGTGGGTAGTATTAAGGCATGCTTTTTTTATACATTTATATGGAGTTTTTTTGTCAGAATTTGAAGAGGAGTGTGTATGAATAGTTTCATAATGTGAATCATGCTGTGTTCACCAAAACAAGCTGACTTTGCTGTGTACAAGAATTTCAGCCCTAACTTGAAAAAGCACATAGTGTTAAATGGTCAAAATGACGCCTATTTATCCTTCATTAATAATCATTGACCTTAACATAACATTAATTATAACATAACATAACATAACATAACATATGTCAATATGCACAGCAAAATAGGATGTCCTGTAATTATACAGTAACACTACACAGGTTTGTATTTAACTTTACTCCAACTTTATAATGTACATACTTTATATATTCATTCATACATTCTTCATACCCGCTTATTCTCTAATTCAAGGTCACAGAGGTCTGCTGGAGCCTATCCCAGTGCATATAGGACGATAGGCACGGATACACCCTGGATAGGTCACCAGTCCATTGCAGGGACAAACAACCACACACTCACTCTCCTACTGGCAATTTAAAATGACCAATTAATCTAATGTACATTTTTTTGAAATGTGGGAAAAAAACAAAGTCAACGCAAGCATGGGGAGCGCATGCATATTCTGCACAGAAAGAGTCCCAGCCTGGAACCCGAGCCCTTCTTGTTGTGAGGCGACTGTGCTATTCACCACCGCACCGCCGATGCATTTATAAAATGTAAAAAAATAAAATATGTTTTAGATGTACTGCTAAAATAAAGACAGGCTTCAGTGTTACAAAAACATGTATGAGTGTGTGCATGTGTGTGTGAGTGTGTGTGTGTGTGTGTGTGTGTGTGTTTGAGATCTGATTGTAAATGATGTCATGTAATTGTCCATCACAGGACTGAGATTGACTTGACTTTTGGAGGAGACAGGATATAAAAAGTTTGAAATTCAGGCTTTTCACTTTGTGCCAATCAGCTCAGAACTAGTAACTAATTATTTACCGGATTTTCTGGACTATAGGGTGCACCGGATTATAAGGCGTGGTGTAGAGGAGATTAAGAACTGCACCGCATCCCAGAAGAATCATTGATCGAGATGCCTGACTTATGCGTTGCATACTGACTGAACCAGGACTACTTCAGCACTGTTCCCAGGACCGAAAAAGTTGAACTAAACCAGAACTGATCCCCGGACTGAACCGGTTGGACTAAACCAGGACTGTTCCCACGGCTGAACCAGTTGGACTAAGCCAGGACTAATCTTGTAATTGAGAGAGAGAACCCTGAGACTGCGGAGCAGGGTGTGTACAAAGCTTGATTGAGCGACAGCTGCATTTAGCCCTGTTTTTCTCAAGTCACAAAAGTTGTACTAAAACATTTTGACAGACTTTGCTGCACCTGGTACCACATTAAATCGGTTTGAGGTCAGAAACAACAACCAGAATTAATATATAAGGCACCAGATTATAAGATGCACTGTCCATATTTGAGAAAATTAAATGATTTTAAGTGTGCCTTATATTCCGGAAAATACGATAAGTTTTTCATTGAGATAGCCCTGCGATAGACTAGCGGCCTTTCCAGGGTGTACCACTTCATCTTGTCCTATGTGCACTGGGATAAGATCCAGCAGACCCCTGTGATCCGGAATTAGGGAATAAGCGGCTAAGAAGATGAATGAATTACTGAACTAAGATTAATTTTATTTTGTACTTTTACTTGAGTGCATATTTTGGATACTCTACCAACCTCTGGCGTATAAGCCAAACTGGCTTTCAGACAAAATGAACAAAGAATATTCAGTAATTATCTGACCGTGCCAAAAAAAGAGCAAAGGTTGATGTTTTCTCCTGTCCATTAAGTGCCGTTAAGAGTCTTGTTCTTGTGAGATACATGCAATCACCTTTTCCCAGTTTTACAATGATGGGCCTACTGTGCTAAAACCGCTAAAAGCCTCTAAACTTTGTTTTAGCACTCATTCCCGGTTCAGTGTTGATGCTGGAATCTGGTTATTTCCCTGGAGCTTCCTGTAAAGGTTTTCAATGAAACTCTGAAGAAAATATAAGCATAATGAACTAAATAAAAAAGTATATAATTGTTAGTAATAATGTGTATTTTGGTAATTTTAGTTTGTTTTTCTTATAAGTAAAAACTAAACATTTGTCAATTAATGTTTAGAAACAAGCAAATAGTCTGAAGTTGAAGTTTAATCTAGTTGTACAAATGCAGGCAGAGATCCTGTCACAGTAGAAGTGAAATGACCTAGAAAATGTTCTTTATGTTACTAAAGGGGAGAGAAAGAAAGAGAGGGAGAGAGAGAAAGAGAGAGAGATGGGGGCGTGAGGAGGGGAGAGAGAGAGAGGGGGGGGGAAGAGAGAAGGGGGATAGAAGAAAGAAAGAAAACAAGAAAGAAAGAAAGAAAGAAAGAAAGAAAGAAAGAAAGAAAGAAAGAAAGAAAGAAAGAAAGAAAAAGAAAGAAAGAAAGCTTGACAGATAGAGAGTGAGGCACAGTGAAGGAGCTGAAGAGAACTTGGGTAGAATACAAATATTCCGAGCAGGAAACCCAACATTAGATGGCAGTAGTGGGCGCAGTCTTATCTCCTGACTTTCAGTCTTGCTGTATTGATTGTATTCTCAGGTTTATTAACTTATTATTATTATGAATGAATAAATGCAGGAGGAGCTACAGCTTTCTGTACAACATCAGTTCCATACATAACAAGCAATTGCATACCAATTACATCGCATTGTTTGGACACATTTGCACCATTGTCCTGCCAGTTCTGGGGTTTTTTTTTTCAATTATACACTATAGACGCTGATGTGTGTGAGGTAATGTGCAGGATCTGATGGTGCGAGAGTAGAAAACAGTGTGTGATTGATGACATCATTTTCCTCGCCTGTTTAGTATGCACATGCAAATCCTATATGGGTTCAGAGCTTTGGCTCCTGAGGACTGATTATCATACAATTACCAGACAGCACCAAATGCAGACTACGTGCAGAGGATGCGCTTATTCGGTTATGCTTGCGCAGTCGCATACCATCAAAATGATACATCTCGAAAGGAGATGTTCATTTTATTCTTCCTCTGATGCTGAAGAGGCCCTTCAACGCTGGCTGAGAACAATACCTAGCATCATGACACTACTGACAGTGTTGTTGTTAAATGTGTTGCATTGGAAGGTTTTGGGTTCAAATCATAGTCAAAGCAAGCGACCATAACCTTCAATTGTTTAGTTATATCTTACTGGAATCCATTTAAACAGGGCAGAGATCTTCCTTTTACTAAAAAGTGCTTGTTTTTATGTCAGTCATTTTGGATGTAGTGAAGGAACTAGTTCCGAGCAGCCCAGCCAATCAAATGACATAATGATCAAGTGTCTAAAAAATATTTAGAAGAATAAATATTAATAATATCACTGATAGGGTCTCAGGTAGGGAATAGTGACTGGATGTAAATATAGGTTTTTCTACCATTTTCATTCATTCATTCATTCATTCATTCATCTTCTAACCCTTTTATTCCTTAATTTGGGAACACAGGTTTTCTGGACAGGTCACCAGTCCATCTCAGGGCCAAACATAGACAACCAACCACACTCACTCACTCACTCACTCACTCACTCACTCACTCACTCACTCACTCACTCACTCACTCACTCACTCCTGGGCAATTTAGACTCACCAATCAACCTAATGTTTTTTTTTACTGTGGGAGAAATCGGAGTACCTGACACAAACATGCAAACACTGCACAGAAAGACCCCCAGCCCCGGAATCGAACCCACCGTTTTCCCCCCCAACATCTGTTAAATGCAGTTAATGTAATTTAAAAGGAAAGTTTTATTACTGTACTGAGATGTAATGGTTGCTATAGTGACAGCAAAATCTGATAAGGTTTTTATTAATTGGGAAATGTTTAATTAACTTTAGGGACGGTCCACAGTGTCACTGCTTATAATAAAAAATCCTCAGAGTTATTAACACTTTATTTTTTATTTTACAGAATTTGAATTCTTTTTGTTGTGTCTCAATCAATAAAGTTGACAATTCTTTTCAGTAGAAGTAGACAATTCTTTTCTAAATTCAGATTTAAAATATTTGATGAAGTGGTTAAAATAGGCTTTGCCAAATTGGTTAATCCAGAAGATTAAGTGTTTTATTCCCACAGTGCCACTGTTGGGCTCCTGAGCAAGACCCTTAACCAATTGTCTTCAGCCTGACTTCAGCCTAAATTAAACTCTTTTCTCTTTTCTAAACTGAGCAGATGAAGGTTAAGGGCCATTCCCAGGTGCCCAGCAGTGGCAGCTTGGTGGTGCCTAGAACAAGATCTGCAAGATCTTTCAATAAGCAACTTAACCACTGAGCTACCACACAGATATTTAAATATTTAATGAAATTATATTAGTAAATCTGAGCGTAGCAATGTAGTGGTTAGCACGGTCGCATCACCGTAAGAAGGTACTGGGTTTGATTCCTGTACACGGGGTCTTTCTGTGCGGAGATTGCATGCTCTTCCCGCGCTTTTCTTTTGGGACTCTGGTTTTCTCCCACAGTCCAAAAACTTGGAATCTAAGATTGTTGATTCTAAATGGATGTTCATCTATGTGTGGCCCTGTGATGAACTGGTGACCTGTCCTGTTCCCCTGGCTTTTGACATTTGTGCACTGAGATAGGCTCCACCAGACCCCTGTGACACAGAATAAGATATAGGCGGGTTAGAAGATGAATGAATGAACATTATGTAATATTTTGGTGGCAGGGCGGCGCGTTGGCGTAGCGAGTAGCACAGTCACTTCACAATAAGAAGGTCCCGGGTTCGAATACCAGGCCGAGGATCTTTTTGTTCAGAGTTTGCATGTTCTCCCTTCGCTTGCGTGGGTTTCCTCCGGGTACTCCGCTTTCCTCCCACAGTCCAAAAACATGTACATTAGGTTGATTGGTGATTCAAAATTGCCCATAGGAGTGAATGTGTCTGTGCTTGTTCATTTATGTATGCCCTGTGATGGACTGGCGACCTGTCCAGGGTGTATCTCTGCTGTGATAGCCTCCAGCAAAATCCTGTGCCCCCGAATTAGGGAATGAGCAGGCAAGAAAAATGAATGAATGAATGAATGAATGAATTTTGGTGGCAGTGAACAGGAGTTCAATTAATATTAGCAAGCAAAGTTTGCCTGACAAATTTATTGATGGGCCCATCAGTGACATTCCTCCAAACCGCCATGTTATATTTCTTACATTTCTTTGTTTTAAATCACACAATATCTTTATACAGGTCTACCTTGACATCTTCAATATGACCTTCGGATTCATTAGCGATTAAAAAAGAATGAAAAAAAAACACTCACTCTGGTTTGCCTTTAGTTTTGCAAGTCAGCTCCAGATTTTCTCCCTCTCTTGTTAGTCCTTGTGGAAACTCCACAACAATCTTCACCTCTGGTTTATCTGTCAAAAAAAAACATTTATATATGTATATAAACACACACACACACA
>JAOTRA010000016.1:5397884-5408825 GCA_026260255.1 Pseudolaguvia tuberculata
GAGGGAGTGAGGGAGAGAGAGAGAGAGAGAGAGAGAGAGAGAGAGAGAGAGAGAGAGAGAGAGAGAGAGAGAGAGAATAAATGGTGCTCCGAGTCATAGTCTGATTAGAAAACCAATTTCCTCCTTCAGAATTTTTGGCCAAATTTGTGTCTTAGCTGCACATCTATTAGCATTCATTCTGCAATATGCACGGAGACATGGAAGGCACGGCTATTCAGCACACAGCCAAACATGCTGCAGCTCTATGTCACAGAATGTCTGCTCTCTTTGTTACATACGGAGCCTATTAAATCAGAGCGGCTACCGGCCAAGAAGACTGCTGCTGTGGGGAAAGCATGAAAGCATGGATGTGCATGTCACAGGGTCTAACTTTCTATAGGAACATTCACAGAAAATGATATCTCAGCCCGTTGCAATAAAGAGCAGCATTCGCAAAAAAAGAAGAAGAAGAAGAAGAAGAAGAAGAAGAAGAAGATCAAGTATTTAAAAGAAAAAAGGAAAGAAAAAAGAAAAGAAGAACAAGATCAAGCGATAGAAATAAAAGAAAAGACAAGAAAAGGAAGAATAAGAACAAGATAAAGTAATTGAAAGAAAAGAAAAGAAGATCAAAATCAATTGATAGAAAGAAAAGAAAGGAAAAGAAAAGATATAAAGTATATAAAATAGAATATATTCAAGGTGTCCACATTGGCAGTAATTTTCAATATTCATGACATAGGGTTCAGTAAAAGTCAATGAAGTTTCCAAATCCACCGGAGTCCCCAGGAGTCACCCTAAAAACCAGTCCTTCTAAACTCTGGCTCTGGGTATATTAAGTAAATGCCACAAGTCATAGGAATAATGTTGCACTTGCTGTTTTAACTCAGGCCTGCTGGGTCCTGACTGGGTCTATTAAAGCCTAAAGATGGTCATGTATGTTCCTCGCACTCCTGCCCCCAATGTAAGGTTAAACACTCCAGAGGAATGCATTAACCATGAGTTAGACCCACGTGTGCCCAACTTCCTACTCCGGAATGATAGCTGCATTAACTTGGCGGTCAATGTGCATGAGGTGAATTAATGAAGCCTTGTGTTTCTCTTTAACATTGCCATCAACCCCAGTGCACTTCAGATAGACTGTTAGGCCTGGACACTGGACACAAATAAAACCACACTACCCTTACTGGAGTTTTGATTAAAATAGAGAACGAGAGAGAGAGAGAAAGAGAGAGAGAGAGAGAAAGAGAGAGAGAGGAAAGGATAACAACAACACAACTATACGAGACCATCATTAGCATATTAAATTAACATTTAAGGATATTACAACCAGTGTAATCTTATTATACTGAATGGTTCTGCTTTTCCTAGCATCCTCTTGACCAGTCCTTGGTGGTATGGGCTATAAATGAGAGCAAAAGTTGCTTAATCTTGCACCAAAGGTCTCAGAGGTAATTAGCAAGTCTGTCCAGCAATCCTCAGATGATGCCAAGGACCTGCATCAACCTAATTCACACAAGTTAAGTGGACAGTACACCAGTGTACCAAACAGGAGAAAGCGGAGAAAGATGAGAGACACCCTCCCCCATGGTTCCCTGTTCAGGGTCTCTGCTCATCAATCCAAAAAGAACACAATTCCCTGATAAAAACTAGCAGCAGTCGAATCTCCAATCTACCGGTGACTGTTAAATTACACAAGATAAGTGAACTCCATTAAAAGCTAATCATCAATACTATTCCGAACAGATATTCCTGCCATTCAAGCTCACAACAGACAAAGAAAGAGGAAAACAAAAGTGTTTTCCCAAAAGAACAAGGAACACAAAAAAGGAACCCTCGACTAAAGACATTCAAAGAACTGCACCAAGATCATATGGCTTTCCAAAGATCCAATCTCAAATCAGGGTCACTTTCTTCTGTCTTGACCTTTTTGGTGTTCTTGTTATTGTTCTCTCTTTCTTTGCAGTAATAAAAGAAAAGGAGGAGATTACGTTTGGCTGCTCTGCAAATGAATAAAGCACCGTTTCCGCTTTTGACTGGCAACAACTGGAGCAAGTGTGTAAACCTGAGCCATAATAGGGAGGGATTTATGGTCTGTCTGCTGTGCTGTGATTAGGCACCACTGCTGACACTCCGATAAGCTCCTCATTGATGGGAATATTTACCCTGTTGTCCTCAAGTCACCTCACAGGAGGGAGGGGTGAGAAGAGAAAGATGCTCCTACAGCATCTGCAACCCCGTCAGTCTCTGACTTTGAAGCGACTTTTGAGGGTTTTTTTTACACTTTGAGGGCACTTACTCAAAAGATGCCACCTTTTCCTCCCCACAAAGCTAAACAGAGCCTCTAATCCAGCTGGTTTGAAAAATTTAACATGCAGCACACGTCTTCTTTCACAGTTCCAAATAATTTTAAAGACTGCAAGAAAGAAAAAGCATGTTTCCTGCCAGGATGAAGACTGGCCAGTGGTAAACCTACTAACATGCCAGAACAGCTGGCTTTTATAGAAATACTCCAAAGGCTAAAGGTCTTCCCTGCTTCCTGATGGCTAGTAGGAATCTTCATGCCAGGATCTATTCAGTCATTCAGCTCACAGGCTGTTGACAGTAAACTACTCAGGCAAACGGGGGCTCAAATGGTACAGGCCAGACTTTCATGTAATTAAAAGGTTAGGGGAGCAGAATCGTTTTTATCTCAAAGGGGAGTGGATAGAAAGGGCAGGCCAGTGTGGCACTGTCCCAAATTGCAACTCACAAATGCTGGTCTCAAACGTTATTTCAACACATCAATTATAAAGGGAGATTCACCAATCAGATATCTTTAAGTGAAGGAGAAATGTTGATCTCAGATCTGAATCTCAATCTGAATTCCAGCCTCAAGGTGACATTTAGGTGACAGATGAATGCCCTTAAAACTTGTAACTCTGAAGAACTGCAACCAAAACTCTATTACATTTATTAAACTTAAATGAGCATGTACCGGCAGCGCGGTGGTGCAGTGGATAGCACAGACGCCTCACAACAAGAAGGTCCTGGGTTTGAATCTTTCTGTGCGGATTTTGCATGTTCTCCCCGCGTCTGTAATCCTATATTACAGACATGCTGGGCTTATAGACTGTAATCCCTGGGAGAACATGCAATCTCCGGATAGAAAAACCCACAGCCCGGGAATTGAACTTGGGGCATTTCTGTTGTGAGGTGACCATGCTAACCACAGGTCATAGTGAAACCTCAAATTACTGCCAATAACACCAAACTTATCAAACTTATGAATGTCCGAAATGTAAGTTTGTCTGAATACGTCTGAAAAATGTCATAAATAGAAACTGTTTAAAAATCTGTTCATTATTTTATTAACGTAACCCTAATGAAAGGGTGAACACTTTTGAATTTTTTTTTTACTTTAAGTAATGGCAAATCAAATCGAAAACAGGTGAATTATTTATTAGCTCTGATTCACAATCAGATTGACCAATTGTTCTGAAGGCTAAAACTCAGCAACACTCTTAAATTTTCTGATGAAGTGCCGTGTTTGGCCATCGATAAGAAAAAATGGTTTCAGAAAATTCACTTTATATCCATGTGACCTGAGAAAAAGCTGTTTTATAATTATGAAATCTTAACCCCAAATATCCAATCAAAGCATTAGGACTTTTTAAAATGACCTTGCACAATCATTCGGTGAAGAAGAGCCAAAGAAATATTTTAAATGGAATGTCAGTCACATATTTTAAATAAGTGTCCTTGAGCCGGCACAAAAACACGCTAGGTTTAGTGCAAAATCAATAGAGCACTCGGAACAATAGACCGAGCAGAGACCATGAAGTGCCCACTCTCATAAGCTTTGTGTCAACCAAAACAATTTTTGGCTATTATAGCAAATGAAAAGGTCAGGCATTGCTAAAGGAGTTGGGGTTCTAATTTCACAAAATATAGAAAAAAAACAAACAAACAAAAAAAACCATTTTTTCAATATTTTTGTATTAATAAATCCATAAGAGGATGAGGTTAATATTAACTGAAAAAGAGGAATATGGTGCAAAGGGAGGCAAACGAGGAAGGGAGAATTGCAAGGTCGTTTGCAACATCGTTCAAACTCTCCAACACAGAAACCAAACGAATCACTGTGTCCTTTCTGGAGGCATCTCTAATCATTCATTCCTGCAATTTAGGGAGAAATTTATTTTCTCCTAACATCCCCATGAAACTTATAGAAAATGAGAAAAAAATGACCAGGTTCGGTTCTGAAGCATCTACACAATGCAGCCGACTCCTCCTTTCATCCACCTTCCACTGCTTTCACTCTCAGGCCTTGCTTTTTACTTAATTAAATCAGCCTGGCCCTCATATCAGATGTTCTTTGATGGAATACTAAAACATATCCAATCTTCTAATGCCATTACAGGGACAGAGAGATGGATAGATCTTTAATACCCCAGATCAGCCGGTCCAAAAGAACAAGAGAAAGAGAGCTAGAGAAAAAGAAAGAGAGAGGGGCTCTCATTCTGCCATAGGCTACGTATATGCTCCTGAGCTAGCAGCTCCAACCTTCAGCCTGTGTTCTCATCGTTGACAGATATGACAAGCCTCTCCCGCTGACACTCAACACACTTTCACCCTCCCTTTTTCGTTACGGTGCAGTGGAATGAATGATGTTTCTGACATGGCACAGTAGTTCCCTATCTGACATTGCCTCACCTGCACGTACTGATGCAAACAAAAAAAAACAGACTTCCAAGCGTTCCCATCATTCGGCTGATGGAACGGCATCACAACCAGGATGAAAAAAAAGAGGAGACGTTGGAGAATCGAATGCCGGTTTTGTTTTATTTGCTGGATGAACACATCAACAACAGGTTTTAGTAACACTGTTGCTATATTGAGACTCTCAGTTCTCTTTGATATGGAAGAGAAACTGCTGAACCTAAACATGGAACTGCCACCACCTGCTGAACGGCGCATAGAGCGAGTCAGGCTTGAACTCTGGGATTGCGTGTGCATGTGGAAAAAACACACACAGCACTACCCTGGCGACATGTAGGAATGCAATGCAACAATGTCGGTTTGGTAGATTTGGCACATGACCTTTTTCAGAGTGTTTTTATAATTTTATCCCACTATGCACTACCAGTCCTACACTGAGGCCCAGTACTTCAGCTACTGAGAAGAGAGCCCACAATCTTCTGATTAACCGACAAACACCTTGACCACTAAGCCATTTCTTTGCTAAAAACATGTCAATAGAAATATTTTACACAATAGAAAGATTTTTCTATGCAGTTATTTTAAATGTTTGCTAAGAAGGTTTTTGGAAAAGCAATAAACTTAACATATATAATTTAATTATTGAATGCAGGTGAGAGTATGGTTGCTTCTCTTTATGTGGCCGTGCAATGGACTGGCAACATGTGCAGGTTGTACCTTTACCTCAGCCTCAGCAGATCCCAATGACACTGATTTGGATCTTTCAAATACTGAATCTATAATTCTTGTACCGTGGCATCTATTATCACAGAGTAAAAGGAACCCTGGTTATTTCCTGTGGCCTGTTAGCGGCATGGCAGGTGGAAGGGATGTGTGAGGAGAACCCTGCTGCGCCCTGTGCCCATTATTTCGTGCTCCTCACATCTCTGGCTTAATCCCCTCATTTGGGAGGTCAGTGCAGATCATTATACAGTAGCGTGTCATTACAGAAACACTCCAGCGGACTTATTTTCCACCCAACATAAATACACTTGGATGCAGCCTCTCTCTCATTCTCACTCACACACACAAACTTTTTTTATATGAATCCAGAAAGGCGTGTAATTAAATCTGCAGAGAATGCATGAGCAGGAACAAGTGATGCAGTCAGCCAGAATGTGTGCACTGCTGTACACTGGGATGAAGAGAGGCAGGATGAAATAGAGGAGAGAAAGTAACTTTGTACTGTATCTGACAAGGCAAATCACACACACACACACACACACACACACACACACACACACTCACACACAGACACATCTCGGTGGCGGAGCGAGTTCTCCCATTGCAACCTGACAAAAAGGAAAGGTACATTCATTTCCCATATTTTATACACACTGCAGATCGAGAGTCCCTGAATAGCCTCCTGGAAAACCTGGCAGGCGCAAAAGTGATAATGGCCTTTCCTAATTTCTCCATATTTTTGTGAAATATGGCATGGCTTCCTCTATTTTAAGATACGAAGGAGAGACTGCACAGGCAGGAGGACTTACTCGACTGATTTGTAAACAATTGCAAATGCATTTTAATCGTTCTCTTTAATTGGAGTATAAAGGCAGGTCGTTAATGCTGAGAGGCAGAGATGTTTATTTCATCCCTGGAGTCTGTGTCACAGATGGGCCAACAGTCTGCTTTCCGACTCTATAGTAACTCTTACATAAATGAATCAGTTTCGATCTCGGTGGGGACGCTACAGCCGAGCTAAAGTATGAAAGAGAGAACAAGAAGGGACATTCGAGAGCCGTCACAGAGGACAGCCATAAATACTTAATGTACACCAATTATCTGCATATATGTATGAGTGTGCGACGCCAACCTATTATCGAAAGCGACCAGAAACCATAAAAGATCCATGGCTTCGAGCCCACAGCTTGAAAGAGGTCTTCTGGGTAATGTTATACCATTTGAGACAATGTTCCTTCCACATGCAAGGTCTTTTGAAGACTTAACATGCAGGAGTTTTATCTTCGGAGCTACCATGCAGACATGTTAGCCTTCTACTCTCGTTCTCTGTGCCAGTCTGACAGGATTTGTTTGGAAATGGGGCAGCTGCTCTAACACGGGGCATCATCCATCAATGGCCAAGGCTGTTTTCATCTCCTCTTACTGCACTCAGGACTACAACACATTTACCTCCGAGGATCTCGTCAGGCTGGTGGCGTGTTTATTCTCATCAGACGGAAGGGGTGGGGGTGGTTGGTGACTTACAGAAAGAAACCCAACAAAAAGGAAGGTTGAGGGAGTGCCGGTGCTGGACTGGGGAAGTGCCATCTCAGTGGTAAAATTGTTGGTCTGCTAAGTAGCAGGTTTTATTCCCAGAACCACCAGTTACCACCAAAGATACAGGCAAAAAAGTAAGAGATGGCAAACGCAACCAGAACAAAATTGAAAACACAGACGGTTTCCATAAAACCACAACACTTGCAACAATGACACAAGATGGCAGGTGAGGTGACCTGTATTAATTATCTGCTCTTGTTTTAAACCTCAATTAATCTACTGACATTAAACTACAAAAGGACGGATTATTAAGAAAAGGTTACAGCCACACTGGAGTTCTTAGGTGGAATGAAGAGCACGTCATGATAAACTGTGAGCTGATTTAATTTAGATGGAAAGCAATGCTGAAAAAACAAAACAAAACAAGACAAAACAAAACAAAAAATAACTAAGAAAGAAGTAAATGCAACAGAAGGAAAGGCGAATACTCAAGCAGTCGTGTGAAGAAACGCTGCCTGTACCTCACAACTCATTTCGGACTGATCGACAAACGCATGCCGGTTTCCTCCAAAGTGCTGTTTCGCTGCTATTTTACAGTGTGACATCTTCTAGAATAAATACCCCCAGGCCTGGAAAAATCTCACAATACTGAGCTTCTATAAAGACTAAATATCTACATAAAAACTAAGGCATAACAAAATGGCTGTTTATTTGAAATAAAAAAAAATGGAATGAGGTGCGTAAGGGGAAGGTAATACATGCCAGTAAAGGCTGAATAATGGATGTGTGGATTGGCCCGTACCTAAAGGGGTCTGCAATAGAAATGAGATGTGGGTTACATAGCTAGTGTGGAAAGACATTTATATTGTAGTAAATGTGCCATTCTTATGCCAGCCTTGTCCGCTCTGACAGAACAGACTGTTTGTTTTGCACCACTGGAGTAAGCTATTGCTGGTGTATTTGTTGTTGAATTGGGAGAAAAGGAGGAGGGAGGGGGTGTTACAAGCCTACAGTTTACATTTAAAGTGCTGGCAGACGTGTGTGCCAATGTTGACAAGTGGCACTGCCAAACAAAGTGATATCGAGAGTGTTTGTTTGCTTGTCTTAACAAACCCACGATGGCTTATCCGCATTGTCAAATGCAATAACACGAGCTATGGTCTTGATACCCGTTTTGGCCCATAGAAGATCCTTACTCACAAACGAAAATGAAGTGGACGGATACTTCTCTATTTAGACGTCATCTCGGGGTGCAAATCAGCATTCACAGCTGCCACAAATCAATGGTGTCCACACAGACATGACTGCGTGCACCTGCCATACTGGCACATCACGCCCATCCGTTAATTCAATTTAATGTTCAATCCTATTGCCATGGACTGTCATATGTGTGCCAGCCTAGACAAAAGAAAACCAAAAAAATAAAAAAGGAGAGCAGAAAGGAAAGAGAATAACCCAGGGGAAATGTGAGGTGAGAGAGAGAGGCTTAGTGATGTCTCAATTCAGAAGGATTTGAGAATTTAGAAATGGATTACTGAGGAAAGTAAACGCTAAACAAACAGGTTTGGAGTTAAGGCAACAACTTTACAAAGGTATTAAGATGAAAAGCTGTGATAAACTTGGAGTCATTCCAGACGCTACTGTTTTGGCTTGGTACGCAGTCCGATTATGGAAGCTGTGTGCCAGCACTTTTGTGGGGCTCACACAGGATTTTCGTGGACATTGTGGTAAGCCATTTGGATTTTTTTTTCGTTGCTTTCGAGGCCGATTCGAACCTCTGCAGTACAGATTTATAGTAGACAGAAATATGGTGGTATAAGCCACAAGAAGTGTTAATGTTTGGCAACGCTGAAGATTGTCTACATACCCCAGGTCGGATGTGTCATTTCTTTTCATTTTACTCTCCTTCTCCACACACTCTGAGCCGAAAGGAAAAAAAAGGACCTTTGTACAAATCAGTACAGACAACGAAGATCATCTTTCCTAATGTCACCTCTTTTTATCTGGAGCGGACACACACCCGACACACTGCGAGTCATTTGTCCTATAAAGGTCACGCTAACGTGGAGAACAAAGATCTCTCTGCCGTATAACCCTTAGTTCTGTGTTTCCAGACTAGGTGCATTAGTGCTTGGGAGGCTGTATTAAGGTTGTCTTACAGCTTTGTCCTGCAACTCCAAGTTTTCTTTTTTGCTTCATTCTTTTATTTTCACTCTTTCCCTCTATACCCCTCTCCTCAGCACCTGGGCTCTTTGGCCACTCAGCTCAGTCACTGCATCCCAAGCTAGTAACATTCATCACCCCTGACACCAATCACCGGAATCCCCCTCCCACAAAATGCTTCCTCCAATTTGGTTCCCATTTCAATGTCTTTCAGCTGAGACACCTGTCTCAACCACCTGCTACCTATTTCCACAGAAAAGTGCAAAAGGTTTATTATCAACAACGGAATTCTAATTTTCAGCTTCATTTTTATTTATTTTTTTAATCTTTGAACGCCCACTGAGCTATAAGAGTAACACATATGCGAAGAGTGCACATTCTTTTTGCTATCCCCTGCAAACACTTATCAACGGGTACCATGGCTATCAATCATCCTTAGCTCCTGACAGTGTGGCCGAGAGCACTTCAAAAGGAAAAGCGACATCTGCTGCAAAGCAGCTCTATTTGCTTGCCATCTCAGAGAAGGAAGGAATTTGGTAAGTCTGAGGCAGGATGTCCTTTCAACAGCTGGGGAAAAAAAGAAAATAAAATAAAAACAACTTTTCGATGTAGCTATAAATATCCAATAGGATAAACGGCAGGATTTTACACACATTTATATTATATTATTTAAGAAAAAGTCATTTTTAGGACTTGGAAACAGAAATAATGTACCAAATATTGTACCATCAATTATGTATTGTGTCTACGGGACCATATTTCAGAAGATCCCCTGCTTTCTTTCTAGGTAGGAGCCCTTAGGGTCTACCAGGCTATTACAGATATCTGCCAAATAAATGTACAGTTGATTCTTGAGTTACTGTTCTGCAAGGATGTTCAGTATTTCTGGGACATTTTCAAATGCTAAAGGTTTCTACAAATGTCTACATGTTTGCCCCTAGGTGTGAATAATTGTGTGAATGTGTGTGGAGGGAAGGGTAACTTGTGAGAGTGTCATAGGATGTGCTTCATTTATTCAATCAGCTAATCATGTGGAAGCAGAAATAATAATAAGAAACCTATATTTGTCAAATCGTCATTACTGCAGGAAGAAATTTGTTTCTTCATGCCCTGGGATAGGCACCAGCAGACTTCCGTGAATTAAGGAGTAAGCGCGTAAGAAGATGAATGAATGAATATCCCATCTTAGAAATATGAGGTCAGCATCCAATTAGGTATAATAAATATATATGCAAGAGTTAAGGGAGATACTCAGGTGCCCAACAGTGACATCTTGACAGTTTTAGCATGGATAATGGGTCCTTGAAAAGGGAAAAAAGGGATGAGAGTATTTTTTACATCACTGGTGAGCAGAACTTGGGAAGTGGTGGTGTTGTACCAGTACCAGAAAGATAGCAATACCACCAATCCAACTAATGTACATGTTTTTGGACTGTGGACGGAAACTAGATTACACTGAAAAAACTCATGCAAGGGCAGTGAGAGCATGGAAAGTCTGCACAGAAAGCCCTTTGCCCAGGAATTGAACCCTGGTCCTTCTGGCCTTGAGACGACTGTGCTAACCAGTACATTAGTTTTAACTTAATATTAAATTCTTCACTGTCTTTCAGGTTTTATTAATGGCTGATCCATTTTCTTGGCTATTATGTAAATTGCCAGGATCATTTAGATGATAGTCCACAGATTGGACAGAATATCTGAATAGTTCTGCTGAATTGCATTAACCAATGTCCATTAAGTGTCATGTTAATATTACATTTCAATTGTTTCCACACACACACACACACACACACACACACACACACACACACACACACACACACACACACACACACACACACA
>JAOTRA010000016.1:5408925-5421210 GCA_026260255.1 Pseudolaguvia tuberculata
CACACACACACACACACACACACACACACACACACACACACACACACACACACACACACACACACACACACAGTGTGAGTGTTTTCAATGATCTAAGCATCAGAGCAGGAAAAAGTTGATGGAATCATGCCCTGTGTGGGTGGCTGGAAGCCTGACAGTGGCCTTCACAATGCAATGTAATTTTGACATGCTGCAATTCATTTCTGGCCCTGAATGCCAAAAAATATTGTTGGGTGTCGAGTTTGAGTCCATCATGTCATCGGAGAGAGTCTCGGACAAGAAGATGTCACCACATGCTAAAGACTTTCAGCTGAGCTCTTGACAAGTTATGGCTGATTAAGATATGCTGCAGATACACAAGTAGACAATGGACATGGGCCTTATTACGGGCCAAGAATTTTGTCCTTGAATCCTCAGTGCCAAGTAGGCGGACATCATACTGGGCTGAGAGCCACATAAGCTTGAGTCCTATTAGTTTAAGTACTTTGTATGAAACTTTGGGAAATTGGCTGGGTCAGAAACAGCAATCGAAGCATAAACACACTGGACCTTTATATTTGATTTCCCTGATCCAAAAATGAATATAGATCAGCTGTTTCCTCTTCATCTACAGTGGTTTTAAAATCTGGATCTCCTCAATCTCTACTGCCAACAAGGCCTTTTTAAACCCTTAAGCCTGTCTGTTCCTAAAGTCTTTGTCTCACTGTCTAACCAACCTCACTGACTAACCACCACTCTCATTACATTATGATGGGTGAAGTTAATTTGTAACACTGGGGTATGTTATAGAAAAATGATTAACAATAAAGCCAATTATTTCATTCAAATTATTTATCTTCTAACCTAGGTATAACCTAATTACCTGTCACAGAGGTTTGCGGAATCCTATCCAAGCACATATAGAACAAAAGGCAGGGATACACACTACAGTTTATTAGGCAATTTAGACTCAACAATCAACCTAATGTACATGCTTTTGGACTGTGGGAGGAAACCGGAGAAAACCCATGCAAGCGCTGGGTGAGCATGCAAACTCCACACAGAATGACGCTTCCCTGGAATTGAACTACACCATCACTATAATAATCAAAACCTTCTTTGAAAGAATTCAAAAGCACTGAATTCCAAGAGGAGGGGTGCGAGTCACACACACAAGCAATGCAATGGCAAAAACAGCCTTTGGTGGTTGACTGAAGTCAGAAGATCAGCTGGAGTCACCTCGATGAAGGTAAGCCCTGAAAAGCTGTCGATATTTCATCCAGCCCAAAAAAAGCTTTGCTACTACGAAGGTCAGTTCCATTGAATGTTTGGGAATTATGTGTAAATCTTTATAGGTCACAGCATCAACCAGCACCATAAATTCCCGACGAACCTTGTATTCTTAAATGATAACCTAAAATGGCAAGCTCTTATTGAGCAAACGTCCTCTGTATGCTGCACTGAAGGGGCCCTTAGCGCATGGCACACTTAGTAAATAGACTTATGGTGTTGTGCGTGACATTAAAATATAGACAAGAGCTTCAGGGGAAGAGAAAGATGCGCTCGTTCTACACGCCCAACCCGCAGCGGGCTTATGTAATTGGGCTATTAGTGCTCAAATGGTTACGGTGGCCTACAGCTCCACTCCGAATGCGCTCCCTGGTGGAAAGCTGTGACGGTTTCAGGTTCACAAACAACCATGTATTTATCAGTGTTTGAACCTAGCCACTGCCAAACCTGATAAAAATTTTTGCATAAAAAATTGCTAAATGCAAAAATAAGTTTTCCAGATTTTTGGCATGTCCGTTTTCAGTCAGGCTAATCATCCATTTTAACATACTGTGAAAAAGAAGGAAGCCACTTTTTATTGGGGGATCATTTGAAAGTCTAATTTGCATTGACTTTCCTAATTTACTGCAACCTGCAGTGTTGGTTTCCACCAGACAACATGGTATTCTGAGCAAAAATGGAATGATCAATCATTTAATGAGACTTTTTTCCCTTTTACAGTTACAGTGAGACATTGCATTGCAAGAACTTTTTTCTATTCTTTCTTTTCTTGTTTTAAAAATGTAATGAAATGTTTTTTCTGTATATTATTCATTCATTCATTCACCTTCTAACCTGCTTATTCTCTAATTCAGGGTCACGGTTGTCTACTGGAGCCTATCCTAGTGCACATAGGCCGAAAGGCATGGGTACAACCTAGACAGGTTGCCAGTCCATTGCTGCATCACACATAGATGAACAACCATACACACTCATATGGACAACCTTGAATCACCATTCAATGTGGGGAGAACATGCAACGCAAACCATGTTGAATTCCAGCGATTGATCTTCTTGTTTAGACTTGGGCGGTGCGGTGCTGTAGTGGTTAGCACGCTTGCCTCACAACAAGAAGGTCCCGGGTTCGATTCTCGGGTCTGGGGTCTTTCTGTGCGGAGTTTGCATGTTCTCCCTGCGCTTGTGTTAGTTTCACCAGGGTACTCCGGTTTCCTCCAACTGTCCAAAAACATGTACATTAGGCGGATTGGTAAGTCTAAATTGGCCATAAGTACTGAGCAGCCAAAGGAAGTTTAGACTATACAATGTCAGTTACTGTCAGTTGGGAATGAGGACAATGTTTTGGTGTCGTGCATACCAAACATGCCATATTAAACATGTAGATTGGTATACCTTAAAATTATTTACAGTGAGATATAAAAAGTCCTGCCACAACTATAAATAAATCACTATATAGAAAAACACTGTTGCCACTGTGAATGAGAAAATAATGAGTGATTTGCCTAATTGCTTATTCCAGGATTCACCAGCAGGGGATATTGGATTGAAAACCTCCAGCACAACTACAGCGTACATTTAGCCTAAAAAATACCATCCCAAAATGCAAAGTGTATTAAAAAAAGGAAACTCCCACCGACGGGGCAGGAACCCACCATAAAGGTTCCACATAGCAGCACAATCATTTCTTTGTATTTGTTTTTTTTAATCTATTTAATGAATTTGTGCTGATATCGTTTTTCTCAGTGTCACCCTGTCCAGGAAGCTGAAGAAAAATTATATAAGTTTGACTTTCTGCTTTGATGACCACTGCAGACACAGCAGGCTGTCATGCACTCTGACACACTACACCAGATGAAACTATTAAATCATCATGACACCCATTTACAAATCCCTACTTCGTAATCGAGTCCTGTCCGAATCAGGCAAAAATCGTAGACTGGACAATCTCAAACAAGCCAAGTTCATTATAGCAAAAAAAAATAAATAAATAAAAATTAAAAACAAAGTAACTAGCACAACCCTACAATCTCAATTACAAACCATATATCCAGGCTAGGCAATGCAGTGGCATAGTGGTTAGCACGGTCGACCTCACAACAAGAAGGTCCCGGGTTCGGGATGCAGAATTTGCATGTTCTCCTCCTACTTGCTTGACTTTTCTCCGGGTACTCCGGTTTCCTCTCACAGTTTAAAAACTTGTTTATGAAGGTTGATTGATTATTCTAAATTAACTGTAGTGTGTGTGCTTGTTTGGGTGCGGCCCTGCGATAGATGCCGACCTGGGCAAGGCTTGCACGTGCCTTTCTACCTTTCTACTTTAGACTCTTGTGACCCCACATTAGGTAATAAGCGTGTTAGAAGATAAATGAATGACTATCCAGGCTATACAACCTAATGAAAAGCAGAGCTGGGGAGGTTATGACAAAAGTACGAGTTACAACATGGAATCTTTTAACTAAATATGCAAATATATACATATATCCCATCATTTTGTCTATGTACATACTCTGGCCTGGGGCAGTGATTGCACAGTGATTAAGTGCACAAAACCTGCTAATTGGGCATCTCAGTGGTGTAGTGGCTAGCACGGTCGCCTCACAACAATTAGGTCCCGGGTTCAAATCTCAGGTTGGGGATCACTCATGTGCAGAGTTTGCATGTTCTCCCCGCACTTGCTTGGGTTTCCTCAAGGTACTTTGGTTTTCTCCCATAGTCAAAAAACATGTACATTAGGTTGATTGGTGAATCTAAATTGTCCATAGGAGTAAATTTGTTTGCCTATGTGTAGCCCTGGCGACCTGTCCAGAATGTACCTTTGCCTCCCTATGTGTGCTTGGATAGTCTCCAGCAAGGACCCAGAATTAGGAAATAGATAAGAAGGTAAGAAGATGAATGAATGAACCTAGGGTTTGATTCCCAGCACCCTCATGGTGCCATTGTTGGGTTCGTTCTTTAACCCTCAATTGCTCAGTTGTATAAAGGAGATAGATATAAGTAGCTCTAACTGCAGGTGGCCATAATTGTAAATGTTATAGCAATAAATGGAGATATAATTATGTAATTCGTAACCTCTAACACTCAACAGATTGAAAACAAACTGATTCTTTTGAGTTAAAAAACAATTCAGAGTCCTGATAGATTTTACAAAGGAACAGAAATAATAATGAAACCCCCCCCTTTTTTTTTCCTTTCGTTTCAGCTCTGAGCTCATCTCATCTTCAAAGCTTTAGTCCTGTACTACTTTGAAGACAAAAGCCAAGGGTATTTTTAATATCAGCCTTCGGAGAAGACTTTAAATTCACTAACGTTCTGACAATAAACAGCAGCTGGTGCAGAGCAAAGAAGCTGAAGAAGCTAGTTAGGAAACATGAAGAGCTTTTTCATCACCTTTGGCCTGGGAGAAAAACTGAGAGAGAGAGAGAGAGAGAGAGAGAGAGAGAGAGATCCTAGCAAAGTCATATTCTTCTCCTTCAGTCACAGCGCACTGGGTGTTAGTGCCAAAATGATGCATATTACTATACCAGGGCTTAATTTACGGTCAATGCATTTATTGATCTGTCAGAACGGAGTGGTTCCAAAGAGGCAGCAGAAAAACGTTGATAAATAGAAGGTCACTGACAAAAATGGACCATGATAAATCAACATCATTCAACAGCACCTGCTGCAAAACTGTCTTCAAGTATTTACACCACCGATTCCACATAAAGGAAAAAAGTCTTGCTTAAATTCTGAACATTCATCAAGGTATAAAAGCGGCTGGCATCAAGGCTGTTATCATCCTGGTATAGACCACGAGCACATGTCCCGACCCAGCTAGTCTCATACATCAGCCTTCCATTCGGTTTATTCTTGTCAAAGCTAATTTGTCTGGTGTAATTTAGCCTAAACAAGATTTAAAGCACGCCACAGTGTTATCATAAAAGAAAAAAAAGTGTTTGCTCTTGTAAACACTTAAAGATAGCCTCGGTTTGGGCAAAACGACACAGAGGGGATAAAAACTAAAAAAAAGGAGGTCATGTTCAAGGCCAAGCCTAGAAAATATCTGCATGGCTACTCTCTGATGCAGACTGCTTCTACTGGAATACCAATACCATGACTGCTTTGGCAAAGTGGATTTGCATTCTGCGAATAAACGTACCCTGATTACACAACTGACACCGGGAGAACTTTCATGGCCTGATAAGAGACACCACCACAGGAAAATGGCAAGGTTTTTTTTTGCCCCCAGTTCAAGCAAGAAGTCATCAAATTAAACACCAGTCCTGTGTACACTAGCTAGTCTGGCTCACAGGATATGAATTTAAATGAAATTCCTGTTTGGTTTTTATGGTCTAAGAGTCTGGAAATGAAAGCGGAAAGCAGAAAGGCAGCATGCGGAACCTTTCCCGAGATCCACATCCTTCCCTTGGGACAGGTAGAATTAATGAGGAGCAGATGGTTGCTCCTTTAAGGTCAGTGCTTTTGCTTCAAAATGCTCATCTCTCTGAATCATTAAGCGCGCTCAGTTCCAGAGCTCTTTCTCTGTTGCGTAATGCACATGGCACGTAGGAGGTCGGAATGTGTGCTAAACATGAAAAACCCGTTTGCGGTGACATTCCAGCGTGTGTGTCTGCACTGCTGCTGTGTCATGTTGGCAGAATGAATGGTTTGCTGGCTCATGCAAGAATCAGCGGCTTACCCTGTATCAACCTCCTTCACGCATAGGAGGAAATGCAAGCCAAGAACCGTGTGCTCAGCAGGTTGTGTGGGATGTGTGTATGGCTGCAGGGCTCAATCAGGTCCTCTGGGTGTCTTGAGCAGAGTCTGCGCCAGTCTGCAGCTTTACCACGTGACCCTGGAGCCAGCTGTCCTGGAGCTCTTGTATGCTCTTGGCTAATGTCATGCGGGTGCCTTTTCATCTCTCACTGTTCCCCGACCCCTCCGCCTACAATGTTTGCATACCGTGCATGAAAAATGGTGATCGCCAAGCTGTACAGGTGTTTCTACAGGACGGGCGCAATAGCTATAAATCAGCTAAAGTGGTTTGTGTTTCAGAACACAAACCCAGCACTGCACAATAGACCTGACTGCTAAACAGAGCTCCGATTTGATTAAGGTCCCACGGAGCAGCTCGAATCAATACTCTTGTGTTATGCATCTAGCCTTGAATAGTTAACTTACATAGTGCAATGAATAGCTCTGGCTTTTTATGCCTCAAGAGGTGCAATTAATACTTGCGGTATTAGCATTTCGCCTGTTTTCGGTTCTCTGTGCAATAGAACCGAGAGTGTGATCCGGGGAACAAACGCAACTGATGAGACTTGAGTATAAGTAGAATCATATATATATATATATGATGTAAAATCTACTAGAACCTGTCGACAATGTTCTCGGTGGAGGAACGTCTGTGTTTGCCTTTATCCCGCATGCTACAGCCTCCTGTCCTGCTATTGAAAAAATGAGAGGAGGGAGTTACCACCTTTCTTCCTTTCCTCACTCCAGTCGATAAACCTAGTGAATCAACATGAAGCTTCTCTTCCTGCTTAAGAAGCACTCGTGCATGGGATTTGATCAAACTGTGTGTCTTCCATCAGCAGACTGAAGCTCAATAAAGCCGCACTAGTGACTAGTGGAAAATTATACAGTGGGAAATAAGCCATTATACCATTCAACATGTTTGATTAAAGCGGTGTGTATTAACTTCTCTGTCAACCGTATTTATAATACACCCTCGAACACACAGCTGTGCGCCATTTATCTGTTCGTCCTCCTCAGCCTGGTTTATTTAAATCCACACGTGCATGTGTAGACGTGGCAACGCTCACACACACACGCGCGCAATAAAAGAGACCATATTTCTACCCGAACATAAAATTAATATTTGATATTGGCACACTGCTTCTTCAGTTTGAGGGATAATCTATTATTTGTGTATGCTTTCCAGAGACAGGCCAGCTCTGCTTTAATAGTTTTGATGAATTGCTGAATAGTTTATATTAAAAGGGCAGAAGACGTTACTATCAATCATCTGGAGCTTTTAATTGAGAAGACTGGTTCCCATCTTTTATTCTGCCAGCTTATCTCTCCCTCCCTCTTTTTCTCTCTCTCCTTTCTCATTCTTTCTTTCTTTCTTTCTTTCTTTCTTTCTTTCTTTCTTTCTCTGTTGGTCTGTGATCAAGAGCAAAGGAGTCAATGTAAAAGCAAATTCCATTGTAGGTTCCACCAGCTGTGAAGCTCAGACCAGACTTGTCTGCTGGCTGCGCTCTTTAATTTCTAGGATGAATGGAGCTGTGACCAAATCTCAATGGAGAGATAACGCGACTCGCTCTGTCATTCGGTAGCCTGGCTTCACACACCTGCTAGTCTGGTTGTCCTGTATGTGGCGTTCTGAACCATGAGTCATGAAACCATGTGCAGGATGTTATTCGATGAATCGGACACTAAAATCCTCTGATATCTGATGTGTTCTCAAAGTCTGTTTTCTTTTCATATCCTTCTGTTCTATTAATTTGAATCAGGATGTCTACACAGCCTTTATATTTCTGGAATTTAGATTACAACCTTATCCAATTGAGTCTCAGTAATGACAGGTTAGATGCTGATCCTCCCAATAATTTAACTACTAATCTACCATTTCTTAAAATCTGTGTTACCCTTTATATGTGGCTTAAACTAGTGTGAACGGGGAATCAAACCTTGATCTTTTAATGATCCGTCCAACACCTTAAGAACAGGCCGGACAGGGCAGGACAAAGCAAAACTAAAACAAATGAACCCAAACAAGGTGTAACCCATTCATTCACAAGCAAAACAATTGCTAAAAGTGAAATGGTAGCTTAATTGTTAGCCTGATGATCATGGGTCAATTTTCAGTACCACTAAGCTGCCACTACTGGACCCCCAAACAAGGTTTGTTCGATAAATGGTTTGTTGAATAAATGAGATGAACGTATGCAGCTCTGAATAAATGACAGGAATGTAAACAGCACTTTAGATATAAAGACTTGAATCATGACAACAAGGAAAAAAACACATGGCACATTCACACTAACGGAACACATGCGTCTTCTAATATTTACATTCTGAATCTATCCGGTGTCCAAATGTGAGGACCGCACGTAGAGTTTGTCTTTTGTCTCACCTCCTTCTATGGTTGGTATTTAAACCCAGTGCCTTATCGCACCTAACCAAAGCCTCTGACTATTCAGCATGGCTAAACATGGAGTCTGTCTCCTGAGAGTAAAACCAAATGTGTGTGAAAGATGGCAGCTGCTTTGAATACAGGGTCGCTAGTGCGTCTGTCACGGCCAGCACATGCCGCTGGGTCCGGGGGTGATGTCACCTGCGGTGGTTTTGGCGCAGCAGCGAACAGCGCAGTGAGTCACAGAATGCATGGCGGCATAAAGAGTCTCCTGTCCTCATCTCTATCAGCCCATGCAATCAGCCATGAGCTCTGGTTAGTGTCTCAGGCTTGAGGTCACCAGCTCTCAGTAAGCCATTAGTGAGGAAGGTAATTTGATTCTGTTCACTGATAACATATTAAATAGTTTAGAAATAGTGCTTAGAAGGCCAGGAGAGGAAAAAATCCTGCTTACTCCAACAACAATCACCGGGACGAGTGCCCGTAACTGCTCGCCGTTTGCTTGATAAAGGGGGGAATTAAAAGCCACATGGTGCTGTACTGATAGCGAGTACAGTCCAGCCTGCTGCTCTCGAGACTCACTATGTCTTTGGGGGTCTGCAGACTTTCTGCTGGCTGATCACATTTCCTAATGTGGGTATTGTGTGCATTATTTCCCCCCACTGCTGCAATACTCATGCTACCCCATCCATGTAACCCCACCATGCTATTCACAGATTTCCTCAAAAGGTTAGGTTCTTTCTTTATTCATTTATTTTTGCTCAAAATAAATATTTTTACAACACAGAGAAAAAAACTACAACATTCAGTTGTATTCCTGTGGCCCCTTAATAGGAGGTTCAATTGATTTATAAAAATAATTTCTAGGTATTTAGTGTCACATTTAGTGTCACACACTACTGAATCTATATGGAGGAAATACAGGAATAATGTATACAGTATATAGACATATAATATGTCTCTCTTTCTGTATCTCTCACGCTCATATACATAAAGCTGTCTGCAAATGTATAAATATGATATTGTTCATTTGCACCCAAATGATCAGTTTTTCTTGAATATCTGATTCCTAATCACCATTGTTTCCAACTGACCAATCCCTAAGCACCATTGTTCTCAACTTACCAATCCCTAACCCTCATTGTTTCCAAGTAACCTATCCCTAAACACCATTGATCCCAACTGACCAATCCCTAATCACCATTGTTCCCAACTGACCAATCCCTAATCACCATTGTTCCCAACTAACCAATCCTTAATCACCATTGTTCCCAACTGACCAATCCTTAATCACCATTGTTCCCAACTAACCAATCCCTAATCACCAATGTTCCCAACTAACCAATCCTCAATCACCAGTGTTCCCAACTAACCAATCCCTCATCACCATTATTCCCAACTAACCAATCCTTAATCCCCATAGTTCCAAACTAACCAATCCCTAATCACCATCATTCCCAACTAACAAATCCCTAATCACCATCGTTAAAAACTAACCAATCCCTAATCACCATTGTTCCCAACTAACCAATTGCTAATCACCAGTGTTCCCAACTAACCAATCCCTAATCACCATTGTTCCCAACTGACCAATCCCTAATCAGCATTGTTCCCAACAAAAACACCATTGTTCCCAATAATAATTATAATCCATAATCATTATTATTTAAAGTTATTTACAGTTCTAATTTCAGGGTCACAGGGGTCTGCTGGAGCATATACCAGGGCAGATAGGGTGAGAGGCATGGGTACACCTTGGACAGGTCACCAGTCCATCACAGGTACACACATAGACAAACAAAAACTAGAATCAACCTAATGTTTTTAGACTGTGGGGGAAACCAGATAACCCACAGAAAACCCATGTAAGTAATACTACTTAAATTTTTTTTTTTTTTTTTGGGGGGGAGGACTGCCTGTCCACCGGTTCTGCCTGTTGATTTGTTTCTGCATCTTTTACAGCTTGGTCTGCGTTTCCTCTTATTTTCTTTTTTTCTTTAATAACAAATAATTGCCATTTCTGCAGCTCAAAGCGCAAACATTCTGAAGCGCCAAATCATTTTTCCGTACGGGATCCTTTGAATACAAACCTAGCCATTGTCATCTTCTCAATCCCCCTCAAATCATTTTAGCTCAGCTTTCCTCTAAAATTTCCATCCAAACTGCCATCTCCCACTCTTCTCCGGCTCTGAAACCCTGTCACTACTCCATACAAATACCTGAAACGCTGTATGTGTGACGAGGTCCTCAAGGCCAATGCTGGAAAACATCAGAGCGCTTTAATGCCACTGAAATGTGCATGCAGCTCGTCTCTTTCTGCAGTCAGAGATGACAGCGCCTTTCAAACTGACCACCAGGGATATTATTATGGTGCGAAACAAGGGCTTATAGTATAGGATGGCCAGTCAGCAGCCATCCTGGTGGTGCTGCTGGGGGGTATAAAACACCAGGACCCCTGTACACTTAAAGAGAAATCTACATATATACTGTAAACCGACTGACAAAAAGATACTCACAATTATGGTCGCATGTAAAAATAAAATGCACAGTTGGCCCCTAAAATTCCATTTTTTTATATTGTTGATTTTTGCTCAAATAATCAATCAGTGATCACAATTTTTCCTAAAAGCCTTTTCCCTAATCACCATTATTCCCAACTAACCAATTTTAACAACAATTGTTCCCAACTGACCAATCCGTCAACAACATAATAAACAACTGACCAATCACTAATCAACATTGTTCTTAATTGACCGATCCCTAATCACCATTGTTCCCAATTTACTGATCCCTAATCACCATTGACTCCCAATGAGCAGTTATTACAACAAATTACTCCTTAAATATGATTGTTTCTAAAGACCAGGACTATTAAATAATTATTTGATTTATTAACACATTTGTTATAATGGTCAAAAACCAATAAGAGAGACATAGCTGATATGGCCAAATTCAAATGCCAATCTGCTAAAAGTCTGAGCCTTTAGTGATTGGTAGCAAAAGAAGGTAATCATTCTCTTAAGTCACAGGTCTTTATTTGATCCTCCTCTGGCATGGAGAACACGTTAAAGCGCAGTCTGTTATCGAATTTAGACAAGAATTTACCAGGATCATCTCACACAACGAGTAATCACATAGCCTAAACCCACTTAGCCCAGGGAGTCATTATAGAAGTCTGTTTCTCATTGGTCAGGTGACAGACTAAGTTAAACAAAGGTGGGACAGACGCAAAACAGCTTTACGCATGTCATATTCGAGGCTATGTGCCGTCTCTAATCTTTACTGTCTATTCAACAGGCGGTGATCCTTGGGGGGCTTCCTTATCATTTGCCTTGGCGGATCTCTATGGTAATGCACTACTCTCCTGCCCATTGATTAGCTGCCATTTCCTCCATGCACTGAGCCAAGCCTCAATGCACTCTCTTTAGGGACCTGGCCACTGAAATGCCATCTCTCAAATAATTAACTGTGCCACATGCCTTTCCTGCTGTCTCTACAGATTTCTATAGATTGGTCAGTTTGGGGTTCGGCACAGTGCACTGAGCCTGTGGAAGTCTGGGAGATTTCAGGCAGGGCGTTAAATGTTTGGTGTATTTTTTGTTGTTGTTGTTGTTGTTGTTTTCTGTTTTTTTTTTTTTTATCACTAGATTTCCATCAGCCTCTTTACTGCCTCTTTTACTCCTAATTGGCTGATGTCTGCAGATGTGTGTTTCATAGATACAACCTCTAAATAGACCCCCAACCTCTGGATGACAAGGCTTCCTAAAACAAACACCCCATTCCATATGGATTGAGCACCTGCATATTTGCAAACACACATATACACACCACACACACACACACACACACACACACACACACACACACACACACACACACACACACACACACACACACAC
>JAOTRA010000016.1:5490228-5502312 GCA_026260255.1 Pseudolaguvia tuberculata
TGCTGTGATAAATGGAACCATGAATTCTGCTGTCTACCAAAAAATCCTGAAGGAGAATGTCCGGCCATCTGTTCGTGTCCTCAAGCTGAAGTGAACTTGGGTTCTGCAGAAGGACAATAATCCAAAACATACCAGCAAGTCCACCTCTGAATGACTGAAGAAAAACAAACTGAAGACTTTTGAGTGGCCTCGTCAAAGTCGTGACCTGAATCCTATTGAGATGCTGTGTCATGACCTTAAAAAGGTGGTTCATGCTCAAAAACCCTCCAATGTGGCTGAATTACAACAATTCTGCACAGATGATTGGAGCAAAATTCCTCCAAAGTTATCCCAAACGCTTGATTGCAGTATTTGCTGCTAAGGGTGGCCCAACCAGTTATTAGGTTCAGGGGGCAAACACTTTCTCACGCAGGCCCATGTAGTTTTGTATTTTGTTTTCCCTTAATAATACAAAGCTTCATTTAAAAACTGTGTTTTTTGTTTACTCATATCTTTGACTAATATTTAAATTTGTTTGATGAGCTGAAACATTAAAGTGTGATAAACATGCAAAAGGATTGGAAATCAGGGGGACCAACACTTTTTCACACCACTGTATATAAGAAACTAGTGTACAACTCAATCAACTTCAAGTTAGGGACTTCGGTTCATTAGACACTGCGCCACTGACACACTAACTCAAATTCTGCCACCATTCTAATTGCCTCATCTATTTAAATCCAACCATCTAAATGATTTAACTTTTATACGTCATATTAATCTGTTTGATTTATCTTGTGTTTCAACTATAATCAGTTGGTTAGTTTTAAAAAAGTCAACCATAATGGGATTTATCGTTTGAGAACCACAGCATGTGTAAATCTGGTATTTTTGAACAATAGGATGCAAATGATTTTTTTTGCGACTGAAAGAATCGACTTCCTGGTCTAACATGATTAAAAAACTAGGAATTTTATTTTAACCCAATTACAATTAGTGCATTTGGCAGACAAACTTATCAAGAGTGACTTACAACTGAGCAATCGGGGGTTAAGGGCTTTGCTCAGGAGCCCACAGTGGTAGCTTTGTGGTGCTGGGAAAACAATCCTGGTCTGTCTGGTATTAGTCCAACACCTTAACCACCAAGCCGCCACTTCCCAATTCTAGTTGCATTTGTGTGCCACTTATTAAATTTGGATGTGTTTTGTTTATAATAGATTTTATGCTAAAACTTAATTGTATAATATATCCTGAAGGCTCTGCTACAGGGTTTTTTCTAATCCATTTGAATCCACTGAAATAATTTCCTGAGCCACATTAGAATCATGGTCTGCTAGTTGCCAACTACTAGGATTTATTTGGAATTCAGAGTGCCAGCTTAAATCCAGATGTTTTCTTGTTAGTAGAGGTAACAGGAGTAATTGATCGACAGATTAGGAAGAACTGGGTTCAAGCCCCACCACCACCAACAAGGAGGACTAGGGTACAAGCTCCAAGGGAGACCAGAAAGACTTCATGCCCCACCTCCGCCAAGTCTGCTACTGTTGGATCTTTGAAATTGAACCCCTCCTGTTCCCAACCAGTTGAGCCCAAATTACTAAGATGCAATGTGTGAAGAAAGAATTTCTCTTTACTATTAAAAAAAAGTAGATATGGAATTGGTTGTGGTAAATTCATCCAACTACTGGGACTTCAAGCTGCATGAACTCCTTTGACCGTTTCTTTCTTTTACTGCTGTCTCTAAAAGAAAAAACTCTCAACCAGTTCCACTGATTTCTGGCACCAACTTAAAATCAATGCACCAGAAAACAGCCACCTTCAGCAGAGCTCTGGAAACAAGTACACACGGTTCACCTTTCTGTTTAATCTCACTGACAACGGCTTAGTCGCTGCTCCCGCTGCAAAACCAAGGACACCTTTAGCCTTTTACAGCTGGTCTGGAATAAGACCATAAGCATAATTGTTCACTGAATTTGGAGGAGAAAATGAAAGAGGAGCTTCCACCTACATCAATAATTATCTGACCAGTCTGTCCTAGCTTTAAGGCCTTCAGACTGACCACTGTATTAAAACATGTAAGTGTTTAGGGAGAAAATTAGAAACTCTCAGTAAGCAGAGCAATCAAGACCAGCATCAGGAGCAGGCACTAATGCGCAGGCCAGGGGGCCGGAAGCACACAACAGAGGCTGGAGGGATTGAATTATCAGGGTTCATTTATTCCGGCAGCTTCAGCTTTCCCTCTGAATCAAGACTGATCGGGATTTCATTTATCCGGGCCAAAAGAGCAACAGAGCTTGCGCACGGTTTCCTAAGGAAGAAGAAATATACCAGTATGAAAGAGTGTGTGTGTATACGGGAAGAGACGTTAAAGCAATCTCATGCTATGACCTTGTTTGTGAGGAAATAAAGCAGCTTTCTTGTAGTACATAATACTATGGAAGATTAGAAATCCCTAGCAACTGAAAACAGCTAAGGATTGTCTGTCAGGTTATGTCCAGACCTCAGGACAAAATTAAATGCAATAGAAAGAATGTAGGGCTTGCTTGATAGGGATGAAATCTAATTATTTTGCTCACTGTAGTAAAATTTCTCTCAATTATTTTTTTGAGATTGTGTAGAACAGTTTCATGTCTCAGCCCATGAACAATGGCAAAACTGAGCATAGCGACAATGCAGGGATTTCAAATCAGACCAGGATTTCAGGATGATGTGTTCAAGCCAGTATTACAAAGCACAAACGGAAGGGTGATAGATGAGTGGTCTGCCAAGGAAACTTGAAGATGAAAGGCACTTCATGCTTACCTTCATTCAACATCAGATATCTAGCATTGCTTTAAAGATGAAGAACTCTGGACTTGGAGTCAAAATTTGCAATATTTGGTTGTAAACTTTAGTTAGTTGATTTGGTTGAAGCATGGCGGAAGTTTCTCAACGTTTTAAGGCTCTTTTTGCGTTAGCAAATATTTGGAGATTTGGTTTACACGAGTAACTTGACCAATAAGGAAATAACACCAGAGGAACATCTGACTGACCTCAGATTTATTGTGCAGCAGGACAATGACTTCAAACATGCAAAGAACCATCTTCATTATACAGAGAAACAAGGAGTCCTCACAATTTCTAGATCATGTAATTTGTCTGAGGAAGCCGCATGGTGGCGTAGTGGTTAGCATGGTACGAAGGTACCAGCAAGAAGATCTGTGGTTTGATTCCCGGGCAAGGGTAAACAAACAGATGGTCCCATGCAAAAACATTAAATAAAAAAGCTATTAATCAATTTGACTTAACACAATAAACAACAAACAAAAATAATTTAAAATCTCTTCCCCGTTGCAGTGGCAGGACCCAATGGACCATGACATCGGCGAGAACAGGAGACAGACAGCAGACGGGTCAGTTTTTTATGGCTCAAAAATGGCTAATCCTGCGAGAGCTTTAAAGACAGTCAATCAGACACTGAGCTTGTCCCTGGAGCCATCTAGCCAATAAATGATGGGGATGCAACTGAATGAGTCACACGCTGCCCTTCTTACCTTTATAATATCACAGAACATCACAAAGGGGAGCACACACACACACACACACACACACACAGGCTTTACAAACGTGCATCTTTCGGCTCCAAAAAAGTGGTACAAATCTGTACAAAGTTACACAGCTCTCCAAATGCTAATTAGCAGAACAGGATCGAGATGATGTGGTACAAGGCTTTTCTCCATCTTCTGCCATAAATAATTCATGCTATTGACTGGTGACGCGATGCCACTTTAATGTACTCTACTACTACGTTGGTGCCACTTTATGCAAGCTAAGGCGAGTCAATGAATCACAATTACCAGTCTCTCTCACTCTCTCTCTTTCTCTTACACACACACACACACATCTATAGGTGAATGTTTGCTTATTTATGAGAATCCAGTTCAATTTTATTTACACAACTGGTTTAACAGTTCTTCTTGCAACAAAGCAGTGCTATGGACATCCAGATAAAGCTCTTATAAACAATTCACAGGCCAGAAATGAGGGAGGAACCTTAAAATTAACCCACCCTCTAGTACAACCCTAGTAATGCTATAAAAATACTGACTGAGTTAGTAGAATTGATGAAATGATGCTGTATACTGATTTACATATTCATGACTGACTCAAAAGCAATTTGCATACCAAAATGAGTCACAATTATTACAAACTATTAAAAAGAGAAACAAATGAAAGAAATTAATAACAAAATCAATACACAAAGAGAATTAAAAATAGACAAATAATAGTCATCAGTCATTGGCTGTTTGCATACATACTGATCATTCATTCATTCATTCATTCATCTTCTTACCCGCTTATTCCGGAATCCGGGGTCATGGGGATCTGCTGCGCCTATCCCAGCACACATAGGGCGAGAGGCGGGGGTACACCCTCTCAGGGCAACACATAGACAAACAACCATTCACACAAACATTCACTCCTATGGACAATTTAGTATCACCAATCCACCTAATCTGAATGTTTTTGGACTGTGGGAGGAAACCGGAGCACATGCAAAAACAGAAAGATCCCGGCCCGGGATTCGAACCCGGGACCTTCTTGTTGTGAGGCGACTGTGCTATCCACTACGCCACCGTGCCACCTTTACATACTGATCAGTGATTGCTTAATTAGAGAAGGATAGAGAAGACATAAATCTTTTAGAAAAATTTTGAGTGTAAAACAACTGTGGCTATTGATTGGTTAAAAGCAACAATTAATTAACAGGACCATCAGTGAGCGGTGATTGGTCAATAGGAACAGTAATGATCAGTGATTGGTTAATTGGAGTGGTCTTGAGGAGTAATCAGTCTTGGGGGGAAAGCATTGAGTGTAAAACAACAATGGCTATCGATTAGTTTAAAGGAGGGAATTCATTCATGGGAACATCAGTGAATCGTGATTGGTCAATGGGAGCAGTAGTGTTCAGTGATTAGTTAATTGGAGCAGTCTTGATGAGTAATTAGACATTGGGGAAAATGTTGATGGTGGAAAACAACACTGTTTATTGATTGGTCAAAAGAAACAATTACGATGCGTGATTAGTTCACAAGGACATCAGTGAACAGTGATTGGTCAATGGGAATGGTAGTGTTCTGTGATTGGTTAGCTGGAGAAGTATTGAGCACAAATTAGTCTTTGGGGAAAATCTTGCTGATGATTTTCAGTGCAGACTTTTGGTTCTCAATCTAGTCATTGAATTAAGCACTAAAATCCTTTAAGGAAATAAAAAGTCAATGTAAAAAGATAAAACAAATTAGTCTTCACCACTGGAGCCTGTAAAACAGTGGAAATCGAGACCGCAAACACATAGTCACCAGTTTAGCATATACACCAATCAGGAATCTAATAAGCAGGCGGTTCTGTCTTTAGTGGATATCTTTCTGCTTTTTTTGGTATGTTTATCACTTTTCTTTTTATTGTTCTTAATATTATATACCCTGTACCATTTCTTAATAAACCAATGATTCAGCACATACCAATCAGAGAGGATCACATTTTGCCAATTTCATATTCAAAGCCTATGTACTGTAATGCACATACAAATCCAAGGCTACAATATGGCCACAGAATTATTCATAGATCACTGCACCACTCCCAATGGGTACATTAAAAATAAATTAATGTGTGCTCCTCCATCTGACCCAGTTTGAATTATCTCTCCGTAGACACCATGCCAAGGAGTTTCTGGCTCATCTTTGACTAAGACAAAATACACACACACGTATATAAAAATGTTTCAAAGCAACCCCTTTTTCAATAAAAGTGTAAACAAACAGCCTGGCATGTGGACAAGGGGTGAGTGGTGAATGGAGGAGCGAGATGGAAGGGGGAAGAGGCTGTGCATATGGTGAAGTGCAGGGGTGTTCACACTCAGCTGAAATGCTCTCCGAGCCTGAGCTGCAGCACAGATGGCCCTCAGCACTGGACCAACTCAGCTAAATCTGATAGTGTCCAACTATCTCATAAAGAGACACTCCTGAGGGATATAGCCAATCCAAACCTGTGGAGAACCTAGGAAAGAAAAAAAACCCTTTACCAGCCAATTTTCGGTGGAATCTGTCTGGAAGTGTGCTGAGGTGAAACTTCTGTTATATGATATTCTGTAGTAGTGCATTAAATTCAGGTCAGAATGTTAAAATCTGTGTTTTTAGATCCCTAAAAGTAAAATTTATGTTAGTTTTAACTTAACATATTTTATAAATATGCAATCTATAAAATTATGTGGAAAAATTCTGAAAAAGTGCTTTGATTTATTGAAAATATGGGAAAGGAAATAGAAAATTCTGGTATGGATTAGAACACCTTCTAACCATTCATTTGATTTACATCAGAGATCAGAGACATGTAGACATTGCTTTGGTGCAGCAGGGATCAGCTGCAGGGTTATGCCTCCCTGTGTTTATGTGCATGGGTCTGTGTTAGCTATATGATTTCAGGGGCCAGTATTTATTGAAATAGATGAAAACAGATATTTTGAGAACGGCACAGTGTTTAGCACGGCCGTCTCACGAAAAGAAGGTTCCAGGGTCAGGGGTCGTTCTGTGTGGAGACTGTTTGTATGTTCTTCATGCACTTGTGCCAGTTGTGTACATGTACTAAATTGCCCATAGGCTCCAGCAGATCCCCATGACCCCGAATTAGGGAATAAGCGGATTCGAGAATGAATAAATGATTGAATGAAGATATTTTGGAACTAATATATACAGTCATGGATACATAATTTGTTTATTGCAGCTAACTAAGAACTAAGAGACCCATGCTGTTCCAGTATGACTGAGTGTGTTACAGAAGCATTGTTCACAGCTACATTAACAGCACTCCAAACCGCCTCATCTGACATATGCACCTGATCTCAGTAAAGTCAAGAAGTGGTAGTGCGGTGCTAATTGGAAAAGCGGGGTTCCATTCACAGAACCACTAACTTACCACCAAGTTTCCCTGAGCAAGGCTGTATCATATCAGATGGATACAAGATATGAATTGTAAGTCGGCTGGATACAGGTGTCTGTCAAATGCTGGAGATGTGTTATTATTATCTTGCACATTACAAGAAGGTTATGAAGGTTATAATATAAAATATTATTTAATATAAAAAAACCCTAATGTTCTAATAGGTTTGTCCATGTAGTGTGTAAGCAATCAGTGTATGAAGTGAAGTGTTGTGATATCAGTGGAAAACAAAAAAAACCCCAGATATACTGTTGTGGCTTTACTTTTGTAGATTTAACTCAAAATAAAAAAATACAAAAAAAATCAATAAAAAATAACATTTATTAATAACTATTAGCTCTGAAGCTAAAGCTTGAAGGGTAAAAACCCATAAACGCTTCTAGTTAAGGGATATATAATTGCGGTACCAAAGGGTATCCTAGAGATAAGGTAAATTCCAGTATTTGTGCGAATGCCTTAAACAGTCAACTCCGTCCGTAGTAAACCGTTGAACACACCGCGGCCTTTTGTTTTCATGGTAATCTCTTGAGAGATAAGCAAACAGCTCGTGAGATAAATCATCCAATTAATAAAACAGAGCCTCAGCCTGCACTGCAGGGGCCTATACTGCACCACCAGTTGCTGCTCTAATTAAAAGCATCCCCGTTTTATTACCATGCTTACAGCCCCGACCACAGCGATACGTTGTACCACTCTCTCCAATGTCGTCCTAGAAATTTGGCAGTCAAGCGAAGACGTGGGCCGGCGTTATTTCCAGGGTATGTCGCACTTCGAGGCTATGACAGACGACAATGAGAGGAAGGGCGATGATCAGACGTGAGTTCTCGCAGGCTCAGTTAGTCCAGTGCTCTATTCAGGCTGCAGCTTTGATAGGAATGAGCGACGGCTTTTTCAAGAGTCTGGGCGTCGTACAGCTGTACAGCATGTGGGCTTTGAATAAACATCTGCAAGAGTATGTCTTTGTTAAAGCGAGTTCTAGCAAAGGGCAAATCATGCTGCTTTCTTCCACTTCCTTTTCCATCTCAAGCTAAATATCAGAACTGACAGGCTGTGCCCAGCGTTTCATAGGTGCCGATTTGCATAACACCGAAAGGTCAGCTCTCTTCTTAAGTGAACTGTGATAAGAATGTCAATATCGCATTTGCTTCCAATATAAAACAGCTATAAAAGAAAAACAACGCAATGCAGCCTGCGCGACCTTTTACTTCTGCTTTATTGTGTAATTAAAGCTAAAAGGCTGGGGTTCGGTTTCGATAGTTAGAGGTGAGGGTCGTGTTTAAGTATTCTGTCACTAGCCAGTGTAGCAGGGACAAGGTTAATGGAGACTTCATTGTCTCAGGATGATGACATCTCTCCCAGCCATGGCGAGAACATGACACACAAGTAACGACCATAAACTGCAGTCCAGAGAGAGACGGCTTTGGTAATTGAACGGCTCATTAAAGCAAAAACTATTTTAATTATTAATTGGTCTTGTCAGGGTTGTCCTTTTAGAGTCACACTTAATCTGCGCTCGGAGCACCTATGACATTTTTAAGACCCACCTCATCCTCTTCAATGATCTACCCTAAAGGAAAGAGTGTGGAGTTCACAAACCTACAATCTGACCTCGGCATTCTTTCCACCTATTTATTTCTCATTCTTGCAGCCTTAAGACAGACAATTTGACTATTTTAAGCTAGAGGCCATCTAAGCGTAAAGCAGCCAGAGACACAGGCAAGAAAAAAAATCAATTGACTTTGAATTATAGCGACAATCAACAGTCCCCAGCAACAAGACAAGCCCAAAAAGAAAAAAAAGAAAAACAGATTGCCTAAGACTTGATTTTTCTTTAAGTATAAAAATGTCATTTACAGTAGTTGATTATGGAAAATCTGCCTTAGGACAGGGATATGGTGTGAATTATAATAATAAACCTGATATTATTTAATTTTGCAATTCAAAATTTTTGACAGCTCATTTCAACCCCTCCCACCCTCTAAGCAGCTGCAAGCATTTGACAAGATGTGACAGGATGTTGACAAGTGTTCGCATTAATGTGAGTGAACAAGCGACATATAATTAAAAAAAAAGTAAAAAGAAAAATACATGCATTCGTCTGACATCAGTGAAGGTGGAATTTTTCTCCATTGGACAATCCAGGCTGTAATGAAACAAGCCCAGGAACGTATCGCTATAAATTACAGAGGGTGCTAATGACAATGACACGTCATTGACTTAACTGTGCTGGCATCTGGAGAAGGTGCTGAGCAGATATTACTGCAGCTGTGCTCCCATGCTGAGTGGCAGAAGGTCAGCACTTTGCCAAATTTGCATGTGACAGCTGCATGTCCTGATACTCCACTGAACCATACTGCATAAGAGCAAGGGCAAAGGTGAGAGCTAAGGGATCCTGTCATCCCCATTTTTCTCCATCTCTCCACTCTCATCAGTTATTACATGTCCTTCTTTCAACACAGTCATGGTCTTAAGTGGAGCAGAGGAACATCCCTCTTTGAGGAGAAACTAAGTACTTGAAAATGACAGATGCAGAAAACATTATTTCTTGAATCATCATTGATTTCAGATGAATTGATAAATGATCTACAGAAATGGAGTGGTGAACTGTCCAGGGTGTACCTCCAGGTTGTACCTCTGTAGGCTCCAGCAGATCTGTGCGGCTCCAAATTTGTTACTTATCCTACAGTTAGAATAAAAGATGTCTACATTTGTGAAAACACGTTAAATCTACAAAACCTCTGGAATCAGCCAAACAACCTCAAACAATCTAAAATCAAAACATAAAAAAATTTCAGGGTTCCAGCACTACCACAATTTGTCACTGCTGGGGCCTTGGCAAGTCCCTTAACCAGCAATTTCTCAGTTGTACAAAAGCAATAAATGTAAGCGGCATTAGATGACATTTCATTCATTCATCTTATTTCCTAATTCGGGTCACAGGGGTCTGTTGGCACCTATCCCAGCGTACATAGGGCGAGAGACCCTAGATGGGTCGCTAGTCCATCTCAGGGCAACACATAGACAAATAACTGCTCACACACATTCACTCCTATGGACATTTTTAGAATCACCAATTGATCTAATTTGCATGTTTTTTGGACAGTGGGAGAATACCCGGGGTACCCGGAGGAAACCCATGCAAGCGTGGGGAGAACATGCAAACTCCACACAGAAAGATCACCGCCCCGGGAATCAAACCTGCGACCTCCTTTTGCTACCCACAACTCTACCGCTCCGCCGACTTAACAAATATTGATTTATTTATTAATTTATCTTCTAACCAAATTATATTATAATACAGGGTCATGGGGGTCTGCTGGAACCTATCCCAGTGAACATAGGGTAAAATGCAGGGGTACACTAGGTCACCAGTCCATCACAGGGTGTGACCTAACACAAAATATTAAACCATATATGTTTGCATGAAAAGTGAAATATTTCGCTCGACTTTTGAGAGATTATTTACACTTATTGTGAATCACCTCTCACTTTCTTCTATAGGACCTGAATTTCCCTTAAATTTAATGTTTGGAATTTCTTCAAAGAATCTTTCTGTGCAGAGTTCTCATGTTCTGCCTGTGCTTGTGTGGGTTGTCTCCGGGTACTCCTCTTTCCTCCCACAGTCCAACAACATTATAGTATATTAGGTTTATTTGGTGATTCTGGAACAAATTGCACACCTGTGTGTGTGTGTGTGTGTGTGTGTGTGTGTGTGTGTGTGTGTACATGTGGTTGTTTGTCTATGTGGGGTCCTGAAATGGACTGATGAGCTGTAGAGAATAATCATGTTATAAGATGAACGAATGAATGGATGAATGAATGAATCGCTTTTGAATTACGTTTTTTCAAGAACCTTAAATCTTAAGAGAATTTCTGACCTTGTAAATGGATTGTAGCTTTTAATGAGCAAAAGAATGTATATTCCTTTTAAACTTCATATTTATGTGACATCCAAGTCATACATTGGCATGAAGTGGTAGCCAAAGGTGGCTAGAAAACTGCCCCTGGGAGTCTAGACACAATGCTTGTCTGTATAAACTTTAGAATGCATGAGCTGGCAGGTTCTATAGGCAGACCAGGCCGGATTGACTGGCATTTACAGTAGAATTAAATTCCCAGTTGTTCTAATATTCCACCAATCTCGTTCCATGCGGTCATCCACATGCGACATCGCAGACGCTGTGGCCTATCCCAAATAGGTTCTCCATGCCAGTTATTATTGTTGCATCTCAACCACGCAATGCCAGTCCCAATGCATTAAGGTTCCTCAAGCAGCTGGAGGCGGTGGATGCAGAACCTTGCAGCTCAGGCCAAGCTGAATCTGATTATTAATGCTTCCATGCATCAGAGAATCTACTTTAGGGGGAAAACCCATGAAAGCACAGGGAGAACATGCAAACCCGAGAAAGAAAGATTCCTTGTCTGGGAATCAAACTTACTATATGTATATTGTGATTATTTTTCATTTTACTTTTACAGCATTTGGTAGACATTCTTATCCAGAGTGACTTACATTTTATCTCTTTTTTTTATACAACTGAGTAATCATGGGTTAAGTGGTTGCTTGGTGAAGCTGGGAATCGAACCCTGGTCTTTTTATCATCAGTCCAACAGCTTAACCACTAACCAGTTCTTGATTAAAGGAAGCCATTTTCCCTGAATGGTGCATGTTCATGTACAGGCTGACTGCATCGAGTTTAAGAAAGTAACTGCTGCATGTGTTTGCAGCTCCGGTGGAGACTTGATGATGAAAAGTGCAATTTTTTTTCTCACTTTCATGAAGGAAACTCATGACCTGGCTCTTGTGTTGGTCTGGAAGGAGAATAACCATCCATAAGGCACCTAAACAGCTTTGTGCCCATAGTGGGGCTTGAAAAATTAGCTTAACTTATCCTGCTGACAGACTCAAACAGTGTCAGGTGCTTTAAATAGGCCTCAGGATGATTCTGATCTTAATTGGTCGTTTTTTGGTCAGCAAAACACCAGTGGATCAAGCCATGAGAAAAAGGGTCAAGGGCACTGCATAGCAGCTGTCCCTAATTTAAGATCAATTAGGCTTTGATAGTCTTACCTAACTGATAAAGCGAGTTACACAAAAGGGCGGTGCGGCAGCGTAGTGGTTAGCACAGT
>JAOTRA010000016.1:5504656-5520599 GCA_026260255.1 Pseudolaguvia tuberculata
GGATGGATGGATGGATGGATGGATGGATGGATGGATGGATGGATGGATGGATGGATGGATGGATGGATGGATGAAATGAATGAGGTTAAAGGCCTGAACCAAAAAGACTGGTTGCTTTGACTTCCATGTCCAAGACAGACATGATCTTGACTCCTAAAAGCTTATATGGACCTGTATGAAGGTGAAACCAAGCAACACATCTAGCCTAGGCCTATAAATAATAAAAAAGAAACACATCTTATTGTATAAGAAATCAATCTTTAAAAACAGACCTATGTTTCTATTGTAGCAGAAATACAGTAGGAATAACATGCTCCTAAAATGTAACCCGACATTGACAGACAAACCAAAGAATGCTGAAGAATGACAAGGATTGATGGAAAAAGTCTATCGAAATAATAAAAAAAACTCAAGAAAGAATATAAGAAATGAAGTATGGGTACAATTGTTCGTAAAGCGTTGAAATTCCGTTCAGGGGCTGTCAGTCAGGCTAATGTGTAGCTAATTATAAATCATAACATAGCAGAAGTTTTAACGCTAAAATAAGATAAATGAAGCAGAAACAATTATCTGAAACCAATTCTGTCTCTAGACATTTTCTTCAGTGCCAGAACAATGTCCAATCGGTGTCCTCAAATGTTTGGGGTTTTTTTTTCCCCCATGAGTCATTCGGTTTCTCTGCCATCATTTAATAAGCACGGACAATAAAAGCCACTCATTATAATCAAGACACTGCCCTTAAAGACGAGAAGGTGGCAGAATCAAATATCTATAAAGTTGAAATCAGACTGAGGTTTAAGCATTAATTAGAGGTTATACTTTCCAGAAAATTTAAATTAGAAGGCAAAAGAAAAAATGGTCAGGTTGCGGTTGAGGGATGATGCAACATGCTGTAGGCTCTGGTCAATCTATCTATCAGTGCAATGAATGTAATACATTCTCAGAAAATGCAAAGAATCAACTCTAAGCCTCTTCCCGACACAGATGAAAGCCGTGCGTTATGGGTTCTCCTTATAAAAGAGGATAGACTCCAGCTAATGAGTAATTAGGCCATTGTGTTGAGGGACAGAAAAGGTCACCGGTAATTTGAAGCCCTCTGACACAGCTGTGGAACTAATTGTGTCCGTCAGAATGGCATTGATTCTCGTTTGAAATAAAACTAGCACTGTTTTTTTTTTTTTTTTTGACATGAAGCACTGACAGATACTGTCTGCCACAAGACTGGCTATTCAGCGCTCAGACTTAATCCCTAACCCTTACCGAGCCGCCAAATTGGCTCTGCAATCCTGACAGGGGCTGGTGTGCTGCCAGACCAAGGGTGTTACTCCAGGCCTGCCTTCCCTTGCTACTATTTACGATAATATTAGTCTTTGCTTTTTTTTAATAGACCTCAGAAGCACAATATGAACTAGACTAGCTTGAAGCGCATTGGTTTGTTGCTTTAGCACGTGGTATATGCCGTAAAGGGTTGGTAAACCTTCCTTATAGATATAAACTTTTTAGATCCACAAAATTCCACCAAGTGGAAGTTAGAGCAGGATAATGTTTTGGTACAATGTCTAATAACAATACAAGGAAATGCCACATTAATCTGCTCTGAACTTGACTTAGCCTAACCCTATTGCAGATATTACATAGATAATTTTTCTCCCAATGCTGAGAATCTTTGGATTTTATTTAAGCCTTTTGGGATGAGGCTAAGCAGTGACAATGGCTATCCATCTTTCTAAACAGCCCTAATCTTAACGGAGGATCCCGGCCTCCGATTGTGCCGTTGATGGATAGCTCTTCATTTTTCTCTCTCTAGCGCTCCTGCCTGAGGACTTTCTATTATCACAGCAAGTAAGCTACATGGCCAAAATCCTCTCTGGCCAGAAGTATGTGCTGTGACGACCAGACTCAACAGGGTTGGAACTGCCTGAATTTGCATTTTTGGTGCTGCATCTCTTGTCACATTGTTGTAAATATAAAATTGGTATCTGATCAATAGTAAACGTGGACTTGTGACTCTGTTTAAAAAAAAAAAAAGCTGACAGAAGATGTTAGTACAATCTGAATCGGAACTTTAGTAATTCAAAAGTTAATAAAAGTAAATGGAAGATTTTTTTTTTCCTACCATTGTTCAGCTGAATAGACCAAGCCTTTAGTCATGCCTCATAGACCAGATTTGATTGGACAAGTTCTTGTGCCGTACTTATCCTCTGGCTTAGCACAAGGGACTTTCAAGGATTTGTAGGTAAGGCAGACTTAAATAGCAGTCACAAGATCTTTGCCTTAGTCACACAGGAGTAGAGACAAGACTCATTTGTCCCATGGGTCCACCAGTGAGGCTGCCTTTGATACAAGGATGTCAAGTTCTTCCTCTACAAATAAAATCAAATAGTACTTAGCTACCAAGTTTAAAGGGAAAAAAGGGAGAATGGAGTGTTTTTATGTGCTTAGAGAATGCATCAGCCGAGATGCCAAAGGAGTGTGGGCAGGGGCAGTACAGGGCTCACGGCGCTGTCAGCCTGTCAACCGCACTGTACCATCAGCGTCAGCTTATGAGCCAACCTCCAGCCTCCTTTCAGTATGGCCCAATAGACCAACAGAGAGGTAGACAAGGAGAAAACAAGCCTAACTGCTCAAAATTCAAGGTAAACAGCTCACATCCCCACTGGATTTGAGAAAAAGCCGGCAATTTCTGTTCCGATTCGTCCTTGCGAGCAATGCCGGAGCAACACAATGCAGCCGGTTAACGAAGGCAAACTGGAATTGCTCTTGGCAGGTCTTCCAGGATGGCTGCCTCAGTGGCAATGATGAAAAGGTTAATTCTGATAGCTGGTACATGTGTAAAAATGTGTACACTCTGCTGATTATGACTTTACTTTGTTTAAAAAAAAAACCGGAATTCAGATGAATCTTCATGAATCTTTGGCATTTCTCAGTCCTTGTAACAGATGCTTGAAAGGTTTTTTTTTTTTTTTTTTTTTACAAAAAGGTAGGAAATCCCTAAGATTCTTTCATGTGGGTCGCATGAATAAATATGAGACAGATTTAAAAATCGACACTGGAATTTGCTATGCTTAAACAAGAACATCTGTGGCCCATCAAGAAACATGGGAGTTAGTTTCTTTAATTTTTGGCCCATGGAATTGGATGAATGTGCTTTTTTGACACACTTGAAAAGACTTTTTGACAGACAGATGAGTGACACATACTCCCTAAGGATGGAACCATAACTCGTGTACAAAAGAATCGTCGGGTCTTAAATGCACAGGTCTTTCGTAGGATTCCTGGTTTCATAGTGTTCAGCCACTAGAGAACCTGAAACAAAAGCAGTTTGTGGTATGGCACTGTCATTAAAGAATTACAGCAAGCTTCAATGCCTAAGGAATTAATAAGACGCGTTGGTGATAAAATAAACAAGCACAAATTAAAAAAAAAAAAAAAAAATCAGCCATCTTTGGAGGCCTCCTGTCATCTTTTTCTGTCTGCAACACATCCCAGCTGTAATTAACTCATTTATGGAACAACATGACAGAGAACATTCTGCAAAATGGCCAAGAAAGTAGCGAAAACATTCGAAAACATGACGGCTTATAAAACTAGCGCTAAATTCCATACTTTACATGACAAAGATTAGCCTTCATGCTTTATGCAAGGAATTGCAGATGATGTCAAGCCCACGCACCTGTCAGGCATCTAAAGTGTGTTTATTATATTTGGCATATAGAGGGAACTTGACAGCAACAATTTCTCACCTAAGTCTGGTGAAAGTGATCATGATGCATTACAATCAGGTGTGTACTGATGCGCCTGCAAAGGAGGCATTTAAACACAGAATCTTGCCCATCTGCGAGAAAGTGCTTGGTAGAATAAGAAGTAAATGAGTTTGGTGAGGTTTGCGAATCACCATAGCTCCCTCTTCATTCTGAAATCATAGCAGGCTTAAGTGTCTCGCCCATCAATCATTTTTATGGTCCATCAGGGAATTCATTAAGCCCGCAATACCTGCAGACAGTTAAAGACGAGTCACTTACCCCACACACATATACCAACAGAGTATAGAACAATAAAAAAATAAACCATATAAACCAAAGCGACAATGTAGAAACAAAAACATTTAATGATCTATCAGCCATGTCTAACAGTGGTTTTAAGTAAGAACAGAGGCACTGAGGATCCGTGAAGTGAAACGTGATGTACGATGGAGCAGCCGGCATCGCTATGCTGCAAAGATTCAGTGCATAGTAAACGGTTCAAATGCCATCACAGAATTATTCTGTTGGATGCACACAAAAGATATGATGATTTTGAGACATTTGGAGTCGCACAGACTCGCGCTGGCGGATGAGAAACGCGAAAGGTCTACTTTTCCTGGCAGACTAAAAGAGCACTGTTTTGCATTTGCATTCAATATCGTACCAGGGCCATTTTCACATGCAAGTGATAGGCGAAGGTCATTCTAGGGAAAAAAAAAGCAATGCTCAGGGCTGCACTTAATGTACATTTGTGATGCATGTGTGTTTTTTTAACATTATGATTAACTAAATGTTCCTAGAGAGAAAGCAATTGTGCTGTGAAGTGTTTAGACTGGATTGCAGTACATATGTCTAACACTATTTACATATAATGGCGTTTGGCAGATGCCCTTTATCTGGTTGAACGGAATGCAGGCGGATAGGATGTTTTTGCATTTATAGTTGCGATCACAACATCACAACACAATCGATATTGTGCGAAGGATCAGCCATGTTTATTTAAGACCTTAACAATAAGACCAAAAACAAATTCCCTGAAAGGTTCCTCTGGATTTGGTCATCTGCCAGATCTGTCTGAAAATACTGCTCTCATCATACAACAGCTCCTGCTCCTGCTGAGGTGCAGACAAATACATGCCAGATTTGTGAAGGCAGCCAAGCACCACTTTCCAAACTGCTCCTCCTGCTGCATTACAGGAGAGTTTAACACACATGCACAAAGCAAAATTCTTGTGGTCTTATGCACAAACAATGTATGTCTTATGTATGATTTACATGGCCCACACAAAGCATGCTGTACTACCTAAAGAACATGGGTCGTTTTGCTATCTTGGCTCTGGGACAAAATTGGCTGGGGCATCATTACAAGTTGAACTCACAACCTCTCAACAACAGGATGAATAATTGTCTATTGTGCCACCTGGCCTGCAATTGGTTTGACCTTTTTTTCCAAGTACTTGTTAGAGGTGTGGCAGCACAAGGTGCGAGATGTGCCTCAGCATTAGGAAGCCACAAAGGCCATAATTTAGGGCAGACCTGTGCTAGAAAATGTTGCTGAAATGTTTGACAGGACCTGAACACATTATTTGACTTTTAAACACTTATTTTTAAATTTGGAGTAAATGACATTTTTATTTAAACGTATGAGTAAACACAACAAGAAGGTTTACATGTTCTCTACTTTGGGTTTTCTCCGGGTACTGCGGTTCCTTCCCACAGCCCAAAATCATGTGCATTAGGTTGATTTGGTAATTCTAAGTTGCCCATATGAGTGAATATGGAATAAACAGGTTAGAAGATGAATAAATGACTGAATGTGTGAGTGATAATATCATTGCATAGGATTTACTCAATATCACCAAAATGTATAGTGACATCTGACCATCACACTTGCTTACATTTACATTTCCGGCACTTAGCAGATGCTTTTATCCAGAGAGGCTTAAATTGATCTCTTGTTCATCAATCTAAGCAGTTTAGAGGCTTTGCTCAGTGACCCAGCAGTGGCAGATGCTGTGATTTAAACCCATGATGTTCACTTTTGCCATTCGTGAAATTCCAAATCCATGGGTCTTAATAAGGAGTCTGTCCTTGAACAATGTATATGGCCTGAGAATTTATGCTGCAAGACAACTAATAATGCAGTGGTTAAGGTGTTTGATTACCAATGTTGAATACCCAGGTTTGATTCCCAGAACCACCAAGCCACTACGCCCAGACGGTCTGGATAATGCTGCCAACTGCTGTGAATGTAAATGTAAGTCAAACAGTAAAGTCTGCTGAGAAACTGGACTAAGTTTACCAGTTCATCTTAAAGATGACTGGTGAGGTTGTGCTACCAGAGCTGTGAGCTATACTTGAGTTCCTCTACATCAATATTAGAAAACCATGTCTGCCTGAATTGGTTTTTAAGAGTCAGTAATGCAGAACACTGCAGTATATAAAGATGCTAAACAAATGTGTGCCGACCACATAATAGTCTAGCAGGACTTATTTTATAGAAACTACCTATTTTTCCAGGCACATCGATTTATCTAAATGGGCATTTAACTTAAAATCTGGCTTATAAAAAAAGCAAATAAATCCAATGATGTCTAAAACTAATCCCAGCTCAACCACCAAAAATCCAAATTGTCAGATTACTGAAAACTGAGTAAAAATGCCAGAGTGGCTAAAGTGTATTAAGAGAAACTACCAGACACTTGCATTGACATGTTTTACCGAGGAAGATGGATGACTCCTTGCCGTGCTGCTCTAAGTGGTTATAGAGGAAAGGACTTGACCCATTTTGGCCAATATTTTGAAGCCTCTTCAATACAGTCACCATGACCTAGTTGTACATATTAACATGATTATATGCGGAGTAAAAAGTTCCCATGAGCACCAGCCCCAAGTCGTACAAAGAGACAAATACCTTTTCCTGGCATGTACATCAGGGTAATGATCATGGGGCTTTGTTGATCGGTGCAGAGCTCATGCTCTCAGGGTGTCTACAGTGGGTGGTAAGCTTCTTGCCAGTTCTTCACAATGATTTTAATAATAAGCTAAATGTAGAAACAGAACCATCTGTCTGACTTGCTGATCAGTACAAGCCAAGACAGAACATATCTAAGCAAAAACAGCAATTGGAAAAGAAAACTGATAACTTCTTAATTTCCTGTTCATTGCAAATGCTTCAGAAGTTATTAAACCAGGAGTAAAGCTCCAATTTTCTCTGATGAACATAGATAATAAAATCTTAGTGGAATCCTAACATGAGCATTAAAAATATTTTATAAATCTGAATAAAAGTAACAGAACTTCAGATGTAGGAGAAGGTAACCCACCAGTTCACAATCTTTGCTATAGGACAGCAGCTGATTGACCCTTTTAGTGGTTGTAATTAATAACAACACCAGGACTGGCATCTGGAACTCCTAGCAGATAGTGTTTCACTCAATCTGCAGCAAGACTGCTGTCTCATGGGCTTTCTGTCCACACTAATGGGTCTACCTCATAGTCACAGAGTCATAATCCTATCAATAATAAAACAGCCTGTGCATCTGTGAAAGCGCATCGCTCACATTCGCCTCGTTCCATTAACTAGAAGCCGCGTCACTGAAATGCCTATAGCATCTGAAAACACACACATCTTCCACTAAATCCTGCATTTCTTTTTCAAAGGACTGAGCGAAAAGAGTCTTTTGATGAAACCAGGAGATGGTCAGTATGGTAATGACCCAGTTATACCACAGGAATTTAGAAGATAATGGCCTTCAAATTGGTGGGTGTCAATAATTCTCTGGCTTCTGTTGCCTTTTCTTTTTTATACGGTTTAGTTCATGAAGGCTCCAAATGAATATCAACACCATTCAATATGATTCTGCTCAATTTAAGTTTTTTTTCCTCTAGAGGAAAGTCGCTCTATACTGCCCACTAGAGGAACTGTTTTTTTTTTTAGTCAAGATATATTATAATATAATATATTAATTCACTCATTCATTTATCTTCTTATCATGGGGGTACACCAGGGACAGATCACCAGTCTATCGTACCCCTCTCTAGACAAACACACACACACACACACACACACACACACACACACACACACACACTCCTACTCCTATGGGCAATTTAGAATCAACAAAATGTACACATATTTGGATTGTGGGAGGAAACCAGAGTACTGTAAAAAAACACACAAGTGCAGAGACAACGTGCAAACTCTGAATCGAACCTGGGGCATTCTTACTGTGAGGTAATCTATGCACGATCTTAATTTTGGTAATATATTTTAAGGCATAAACACTGCCTTAAAAAAATATCCTAATCATTTTAAACTAATAAATATTTCAGAAATATAGTTATTTAAGTCATCTGGTGATTTTGTTCCCATTGCAATATCAATATTGCAGAAAAACAATATATATGGCACAATCACAATGTCAGTTGTTTTTTCCTATATCGTGCACTCCTACTTCATGATATAAGAAGACTCTGACATGAATGAAATCATGTGCTACTTTATTATAAGTGATTATAAACATAATATTTTATAAGCATTACACAAGATTACATGGAATCACTTTTACACTTAATATAATGACCTTCACACTACTGCAATGAAAATCTTAATGCTTCACCAGCTGAGGCAGTGCTAATGGAGAAAAGTTAGGACGATTCTAAGCGCACTTTGAGAGCAGTCAGAGATCTTATTTTATCAACAGTAGTAAAAATATTATTTAATATGGCCTAAACCCCCGCCTCTCACCCTATGTGTGCTGGGATAGGCGAATAAATGAATGAATGAATGAATGAATGAATGAATGAATGAATGAATGAATATGGCCTAAAATTGCAAACAGTAACCCAGTATAGCAGAAACATGTGGCATCTGTACATTTAAATAACAAGACGACTAGCCAGACATCTAGTCTTTTGTAAATGATAGCAAATGAGAATATATAACTGTCACTTTTCTATAGAAATAAACATTTCTAGCACTTGTCTTTAGCACCATAAAGACAAACAGCATCCAAAAATGTTCAAGGGAAGTCAAATGCCGTTTTGTGCTTGGCAAGATGAAGCTCTGCAGCTTTCTGACCTGCCATCACCATCCCTGCATCACAGAACAGTGGGAGTCATTACAGCACCAAGCAGTGTCTAATAGACTGACTGACAGATATGAACTTTGAAAGTCTACCAAGGGGAGCAAGCAATCAAAGGGATAGAAACACAATAAAACAGGCAAGCAATGGATTATGAAGAGCTATCAGGTGTATGTGATGAAAATGATCTATTATTACATGCTTGAACGATATGATTTAAAAATGTCCGCTGCTGCTACAATGGCTAGCAAACGACTGTGTGGGATTTAATGACAGTCATAGAGCCATAGCAGTGGAGTTCTTTAGCTCTTGCCAATCTAGATTTCATGCTAATCCATTTCGATGCTTGCTTTAATTTCTTAAATGAACATGCACATATGGCGGTCAATCCAGGCGGTATTGGGTGACAAGCCTAAAGTGGCTGACAAACCTGAACCAGCTGTCTGCCGAAATGCTTTAGGGGAACTCAGACCCTTATGTTGGGCCAGAGTGACAATGAAGAGAACTGAAACGGAACACCACCAGCAAGCTAGCCACATGATCAGCTCTATCGAGTTTTGTGGCCATTCAATTAGCCGCAGAGTTTCGGCTCATGCAAGCCCAAATTGAACCAGACTGTGGTGCATTGGGACGCCTGCTCTCCATCTGTGAGCCATAACAAAGATGCACAGGCAGTCATGGGGAAAGATTCTTGGTGGCCGAATAGGGCAGAGTGAGGCGAGGAGGCCTCCAGCGGCTGGCTTTTACGCTTAGCTGCTTTCGTGCTAATTGCCCCACAAACAGAAGGGCCCAAACCGCCCTTCCCCCTTCCCAGTGGCACACCATGTACTTTAGTAGGGAGGGATTTTCAGCCTCCTGTCTAACTGATCGGTTTGGTGTTTGACAACAATCCATTAACCACTGGAGAGAAGTCCAGACCCACGGCTGCCGGATCTCACTATCTCCAGAGGGTCTCTGCTGGGATGTGGCATGCCATCAATACAGCACACTGGAGCTTATAATAACTGTATGGGAGGGTAGACGTTTTGACAGGAAATGTCAGCATTTTCTTCGTTATAAAAATTGTTTGCAACCCCACGAATCAAACATTTTATAATTTCAGTCCAAAAAAATCAATACAGTTTTGATGCTGCTTCGTATTTTGGTGTACACTTTGCTTGAACCTCACTAGCTCAGGATGAGACAATACTGGCTGATGAAACCTTCCACAGAATACATATTTTATCATTTCTTCACAAGATACCATTTTAATTTGTCGAGGAACAAATTGCATGTCGATCAAAAGCTACCTTGGCTGGTCAGTTTTGGTCCACACTATGGAAAGTGGAAGAGAACTGAAAGAGACCATTTTTTCTTGTAAGTAGGAAAAAAAGCTGCATTACAAACGACTTCATTAAACTTTAAGTGTGGACCAGAGGAATACGGTTGTACTCACTACACCATTATAAGAGTGCAATAAACATTAGCAAGAACCAGTGGTTATTCCCTGAGGAGAGGACCATGAACCAGGATGCGTGTCATACGACCTCATATTAAAATTTATAGGTCATTATGGCAGCTAATAACACACCCAGGCGAAAGCAGGTTTAGTAGATGAAGCTGTAAGCAAAGAGCAACGTGTCCAGTACCAACATCTGTCACATAGGTAGGGCTAAAAGGGGGAAAGAAAACATCTGGTCATTACTTATAGAGTCTACTAATCTGGCTTTATTAAGTAAAATAATCTTATGTTAACGAAACATACACACCAGATAGGTCAAAACCTTGAGACTATAATAGCCCTTTTACTGCACATACAGCATATACACTGTACTGCCAAGTTTTTGGAAACCTGACCATCATATTCACGTGTGTTTTTAAACATCGTATTCCAGACTTGCTCATTATTTTGCTATCAGATGGAGGCCCATTGAATCTTCACAGTACAATGTGTGAGGTTTGACAATGTGTATCTCTAACAGTTAGTGAGATCAAACACTTACATCAGTTAAGGAGGTCTGGGGTTTAGATATAGTTCATCCCAAAGATGTTCTGTAGTGGTAAGATCAGGAATTTGTGCCAAATGATTATTGGAGTAATTCAGCATGTGATAACGGATTTCAGGGGCTTTGTGCTCGAGGTAATTGTCATGCTGGAACAGTGCTGAAATCTAATGAGTTAAGTTCCAATAATGTTTTTTTTTACGTCTGATGGCTATCCTTTAAAATATTTTAATATTTCAATACCCTCCTTTATATTTGATATTATCGCTCTTGGTATTAGTGTTCTCTAGCACTGTGACCTGCACTCGTGGGAGTTTTCTCACTTGTGTCCAGTGTTTCTGCATCAGCATCAGCAGCTGACGAAGAATCATTGAGACTTGGTCTTATTGTGGAGGGCATATTACAAATTTGGAGATTTTTTGGCCAACCAGTGGATCATGGCATGTTATCAAAGAGCAAAAGATGTTTGTACAGTAGTGAAGATTGTAAATAATCTTGCATGTCATGCAACATGTCCTATGACTTAAACAAATGGCTCCACACTCAGCAAGTTGTTTACCCCACCAATAAAAAATCTGGTAGACATTTGGGAGATACAAGGGAGAAAAGGTACCTATTGTTAGTGTCACTGAACCGTGTGCACGGAGGGCTCCTGAGACATCATCCGAAAATCTTTTTTTTTTTACTACTGTTCCAAATAATAATAAAAAAGCAACCTGGTGCAACATTTAAAACTGGGAAAATGGAAGTGGACAGTAGTGTTGGACTGGGTTCGATTCTCAGCACAAGCAAGTTCACACTGCTGGTTCCCAAATGGCAAAAGCTGTAAATGCTGAGTAGCCTGCTGAGTTTAACCTTGAGTCATTCTATATTATATCTATATTTCAAAATACAATTCTTCTCATTGTCTGGCATCTGTTGATCAGAGGGGAAGTGGTAGCTTAATGGCTTAGCATCTACCAAAATGTAAATTTTATGTAAAGAGACACACCAGGCTCCCATCACAGTGAGTGTTGTACATTATTCAATGACCTTTTTAAAACATGTGCTAGTAAATGATGGCCATGGTAGCACAGTGGTTAAAGTGTTGGAAGTTGCAGGTTACCACCATTGGAACCTTTAATTTCAGTTGAATGAGAACTTCTTCCAAATGCTCCAAGTTTATATAAAATAAATCCAATTGGTCTCCAAAAGATCTATTGTTAAAGGTGGCCTGATTCTTTATGAGACTCTTTATGCAAACTTGATGTCTAGAATACTTTCACTTGAAAGTGTATAAAATATTGACCAATGACATGAGCAGCTACACTGCAACCAATTTGCCTGTTGCTGAGCTTTAGATGTCAAATCACAATAAGTCCATCAGTAGCCTATTTACTGTGGTGTTTTGACTGACAGGTCCCTGATTAAAACAAGCCTATACATGCAAAAACAACTCCCTAGACCAATTACAAATGAACAGCTTATTATTTTAAGGCTGCTCTTAATCTGTCGACTTCATCTCGTCAATCACCTACCCTGGAGGCTAGTGCACTTATGTGCGTGCGCCTTATTGTTCTGCTAAAAGGGAGGTTTAAAAATGTGGTTCCAACACATTTGTTGGTTGTTCTCCGGTGTACACACTCAATGATTCTGTCTGATCTGTGTGTTCTCTAAAACGTGGATACTGGCAAGCAAAACCTCCTTTAGGCTACCATAATAGCTGGGTCAATATATCAGGAGGTTAAATTTTGCTCAGGAAAGACAGTGATGAAAGACTGCTTCAGGAATATAAATGAAGACAGGAGAAAACAGGTCAGGCCTATCGGGTCAGAAATAGCCACTGTCCCTGAAGCTCATAACGTTTATCACCGACATCCGGTCAGGCCTATCTTCAGATCGAGTCTAAATGCGCCCCAAGACTGTGCCAGTGTGCAAGACTGCACCAGCTCACACACGGGCTACATGTACGTTTAGCTAATTATGTGACAGCCAGGGAATAAGAGGTGTCAGTAGGGACGATGTGGGGAAATGACAGACTTACAAGAACTATCTGCTGATTCTTCTGTCAGGAGATTGACAGCGTGAAACAGCCACATGAAGCAAAATCAGCAATAGAGCTGTCTATAGCACAGCCAGCAGCACAGGCCACATTTTATAAAGGTCTAAATAAATCAAACACAATTACAGTAGATCACTGCGATAAACCGTATGGATTATACTGGCAATATAACACGGAGGTAGAAAGTAGCAGTAACTGTAATTCACATGTAGTTCTTCGCTTACTAGCATCATTACAATTCAGAAGTTAACATTTTAGCCGTTGCATTGCTACTAAGATTTTTGTAATGCAAATATTACACAGGGTTAAAGGTCTTGCTCAAGAACGCAACACTGATTGATTGCCGATGGTGCAGATCGACAACTCAGCATCTTCACCATTTCAGCCAGCACTTCCCCTCCACAGTACAATAAAAATTAAGAATGTAAATCACACTGGACTTTCTAAACGCCAAATATAGCAAATCTATATCTGACTGACACATAATATTAATTACTTTAATTAATCTGTTGCTGGGGCCGGCGCGATGGTGTAGTGGTTAGCACGTTCACCTAACAACAAGAAGACCATGGGTGGTTGATTCCAGGGGACACTTTCTGTGCAGATATTGCATGTTCTTGCATGGTTTTTGGCTCGAGTATTTCTGCAGCTTCAATTCCATAAACTTGCAGCTAGTTTGTTTCCCTTAAGTAAAAGCTAATGTTTGAGGTGTTAGCAGCAGTTGGTAGTTCACTTATGGTCTTAGTAAGACTAGTGTTGTTTATCTTTCACCAATCGACATTGTTAAAAGATGGTTAACAGGAACAAACACCTCAAATTTAGGATTTTAGCAGCTAGTAACACGTTGATACTAGCACATATTGTTGGAGTTAGCATCATGCTAGGGGACATACTGTGAAAGGAATTAGAAAAAAACTCTGTTGGTAATGCTTCTTCCATTTATGTTTTTTTTTTAGCGGAAAGGGTGACAAATTTACTGCTTGTGCTGAGAATCAGCATTATTTTCAGCTAGAATAGACTTTTACGTACTTTTATCATCTCTATATGAACTTGTTGGAAGAATTAAACTGCACTTCAGCTTTTCTGTCCAGATTTGACAAGACATTATATAATACTTGTATTTTTAAGTGATTTTTTTTGTACATCACAAAGGACACAAAAAAAATGAAAGGAGATGTAGCAGTAGAAACCATAAGCAGTGTCCATTCTTAATTATTTCAAGTCCCCGAATCCCAACCTGATAATGAAAAAGGCCCAAATTGATAATGACATTGCTGATCTATTTTACAGCCTGTTAATGGCGGATTTTCTTTCAACCTCCTTGTTAAGTCAGCAGCTTAACATCTTCACCTTACAGCTCTTTCTTCTGGCTTATTGTTTCTACATGGCTATAAAAGGAACAGCTCACTTGGGCTGGGCTGCTTTGCCTCTGCCCTTCTATAAAGAGTCAAACGCATCACAATACACTCGACCTGGGATGTGGTGCATGCCTTCTGAAATTCACCCCTTATGGATGAATACTGAACTTAAAAGCAGTTTTCATTTTCAGCCTTTGATATCATTAAAGAGGAAGGGCTCCCATCGGGCCAACCTATTTAAAGAAAGCCAAGTTGGGGGTTGGAGGTGTAGTGGCGCGTGATATTTGATCGGGCTGGCTGGGTTTGTGGTTATATAACATTGCCACTTGCTGTGTCAGTGTGGAATACCAGTGTACACCTTGACAGTGGAGTGGCACAGGTGGCTTGAACGGCAGGGGCGACCGAAATCTCCATTTACAGGCTCCATGGAGCAGGCGGCGGAAGGGAGAGGTAGAGGAGTGCAATATGGCTGGTTTATTTTCACCTGGCCACACAGTTTGACCCCTGCCAACGTGTCAGCCCTCAGGAAGAGCTTAAAAATAATTAAGGGGCTCATGAGCTTGATTGAAATGTGCTTTGCAGCCGAGGTCAGGTGTGAAGCAGACAGTTTTGCGCATGTCACATTGAAAAATGCACCTGATGTTTCTACTTCCACCTGGCATCTCCGTGGCTGGCCTTCCATCTTATCAAAAATCAGCTGCAATAAAAAATTAATGTCAATATACTGAGTCAAATTCAAACCAGTAACACTGGTGCTAAAATTATTTGTATACACCGGTTTAATAACCTGAAATCTGATTGGTCAGAGACTGTTGAATAGATATCATTTTCAATGCATGAACATTTCTAATAAGCTTCAATGTCGTTATCTATTTATCTAGCAGTGCGGTGGTGCATTGGTCAGGGCGGTCTCCTCCCAACAAGAATGTCCCAGGTTTCTGTGCGGAGTTATCTCTATGTTTGCATGGGTTTACTCTGGATACACTAATAGGTTGAGTGGAGATTGTAAATTAGAGGAATGAATAGGAGTGTGTGTGGCCTTGTGATAGCCACAGTTGATCAGTTGTGTCAAAAGGTTGAGGGCCTCTGCTAAATGACAAATATAAATGTAAAAACTTTTTTGAAAGATCTTTCATTCATCATCTTACCTGCTTTTTCCCTAATTCGGGGTCACGGAGGTCTGCTGGTACCTATCCCAGCGCACATAGGGCAAGGGGCAGAGGTACACCCTGCATGGGTCGCCAGTCCATCTCAGGGCAACACATAGACAAACAACCATTCACACACACATTCATTCCTATGGACAATTTAGAATTACCAATCCACCTAATCTGCATGTTTCAGGACTGTGGGAGGAAACTGAAGGAAACCCAAGCGTGGGGAGAACATGTAAACTATACCTGACCCGGGAATCGATCCGGGACCTTCTTTTTGTGAGGTGACCGTGCTAACCACTATAACATTGTGCCGCCCCTTTTTGACAGATCAGATTCTGGAATTTTTATAATCTAAAATTTGAATATTTTATTTTAAAATATGCTTGGAAAATTCATTCATTCAATCAATTCATTTTCTAATCTGCTTATTTCCACATTCACCCACATGAAGGGTGAAAGGCAAGGGTACACCCTGGTCCTCCACAAGGCCACGAATAAACACACACACACACACACACACACACACACACACACACACACACACACACACACACACACACACTCCTATGGACAAT